>JAANYP010003110.1:0-173582 GCA_020465985.1 Centrapalus pauciflorus
AAACTGAGAGTCGAAAACATGCAACTCTGTTGTACGTAAGTACAGACCTGTTGTCTCTGTTTAGATTCGGGTTAGCAGACACGTCGCTTTGTTGTACGTCAGTACAGACCTGTCACCGCTATCTGCTAACTTTAAAAATAAACCTTAAGTCGAACTAAGACACTTTGTTGTATGAAAATACAGACCTGTGTCCAATGTTAGTCTTTTAAAGAAAGTTTGCAAATACCAACAAGTTAGAATCTTTGTCTGTGTGCCTTGATCATAAAAGTATCTCTATGTCTGAGTCACGTAAGATAATTTCCTGATAAATAAAAAGGCCAAGGGATATTCCGAAATGTAGAATGTTTAACAGGGTAAAATATCAACAATCGGCTAAAAGGGTATGTCACGACAAACAATAAAAGGAATTCAAAAAAATTCCTAAGTGTGAAAGTTTAAGTACTAAAAGTTAGTATCGGACATCGCTATCTGATTGAACCTTTCTTAGACTATACTCATCAAAAATATGTTGTTAAGTATTTAGCTTAGATTGTAAATTTTTTCTTAAGTCTAGATTAAATTTTTTGGTCAAAATTTTAGTTTACTTTATTTTATTTTATTTTTATTTTTATTTTTACCTTAGTTTATTTTATTTTATTTTAGTTTAGTTTAATTTTTACTTAGGTAAAAGGTCAAAAGTTACTGAGGGTGCATTCAAAGTTGGATAAAATAAACATTGCGTGAAATATTTGTGCTTAGGGTAAAAGAATTGGCATAGTTTATCTTGTTACACAATACCGTAGAAAAAGGTTGAAAAAGGTTGAAGTTATTTCAAAATTTTCGAAATTTTTTTCTAAGTGTTGGAGGTTTCGAATCTAAGACAGACTCGAATAAGGAGTACTTCGAATCTGTCAGTAGATTCGAATCTATGCTTAGACTCGAAGGTAGGTGGTATAAATAGGTTAACAGTGAAGTCATTTAATTCTTACTGTTTTCGATTCTACTTCCTCGAATCTATTCAGGCGATTTCGAATCTATTTTCTCGAGTCTACCGTATCTCTACTAAACGCCATTTTGTCGAGTTTCAAGCTAGTGTGTTCGATTCTATTACTGTATCTAGGTATAATCAACTTGATTGTACAAGTTTCAAGTAGTTTTATACACAATTTCAGGACAAATCGTCGATTTTTGAAGTTTTATGAGTAAAAATAGGGTTTTTGCTAAATTACCAAGTTTGGACTAATAAAAGATCAAATTAAAAGCATAAATCAATGATTAGGACCTAGTTGAACTAATGTATGTGATTTACCAAGTTCAAAATGGTTAAAATCTTGGGTTTTTGTTGAAACATTGGCCGACGGGAGTTCGAGTCTGTTCATGGACTTTCGAATCTGTTCATGGGTTTCTCGAATCTATCATTAGATTCGAGATGACCATGATATTCGAATCTGTCCATTAGACTCGAATAGGGACTCTTCGAATCTGTCCATTACATTCGAATATGGACACTTCGAATCTGTTACTTTCGAATCTGTACTTTATTTAATTTGTTTAATTTAAATTTTATTAAACTTGTGGAAATTTAATTGTGTTAGATTTTGTATTTAATAAAGTACAAAATAAAACAAATTTGAATTTAAACAAGTTTATTGATTTTTAATGAGTCTAACAGCTTTATTTATTGTGCAGATATGGCTATTCGAGCGTTTGTTCCTAAGCACAATATGGTGCTTCATCCGGATCATGACCTCCCTAAGGCGCAGGGATACAGACAGATGCTTGAATTTCTTGTGGAATCTAGGATAGGATTTGCACTATCCCATAATGTTCAGCTCATATTACCGTATATTCGTCAATTCTATGACTATCTGCAAGTAGTCTGCTCGGTCACACCGACAGTATTACGCACTCGAATTGCGGGACAGCCGTTAGTTTTCTCGGCAGATATGTTACGACAAGTGCTGCAGTTAGGCACACAAGAAGAAGAAGCTGGTCCGATAGAGTTTCCTCTAAGTATAAGGCAAGCGACCTTCCAGAGAATGGGATACAGTCTTGATGTGACCAAGGTGTCATACATGAAAAGTGGTTTAATTGGGCAATGGAGGTTTTTAGCCCATGTTTTTATGGTTTGCTTCGCTCCGAAGAAAGCTGGATTCGATTATATAGTTGCGAAAATTCAATCTGGGATAGTCGCTATGGTTTACAATCGACCATATAGCTTTTCGGAGATGTTCTTTTCTGAGTTTGTGCACCAAATAACCGCTCCTGAAAATCAGCAGTTTCTGCTATATCCGAGGTTTATAATGATGTTGATCAGGCACTTCTTGCCAAATCTGCCGCCATCAAATGACGTTCAGAACGTAGCTATTATGGATAAAAGGATATTCGCTGATTGTTCCTCACATCGAGGAAGATTGGCTATTCCGGTCGAGCGACCGTTGTTTGGAGCTGTTTTAGACAGGAACTTTGTGGCACCAGATAATGCCAACTGGGCAGGTGAAGTAGAAGTTCAGCCTCGACAGCAACAACAACAACCGCAACAACAACAGCAACGTCCACAACAACAACAGCCTCGTACGCGTCCACGTGATCCAAGACGCCGACAAAGACCAGCCGCGAGTCAAATCCAGGCATCCAGGCCTACTACAAGCGAACAACCACAAGCACAAGAAGCAGGGACTTCAAGTGCCGTTCACGAAACAGTCCCCGAATCTGAGCAGATTGCTCAGACTTTGGAGGAAATATGGTCTTCTGGTCCTAATGCAAATGAAGATGTGGCAGCAGCACTAGTAGGTGAGCTGCTTAGTCCGCCTGGAGATGAAGATGACATATTTCGTGATGTTGAGGACTATGAGCCAGAGCAAGATGATAACGTTTTGTCATCTTCAGCAACTGAGTCAGAAGAGATGGAGGAGATAGAAGTTGAAGCTCCAGAGTCAATGTCTGCAGTGCCTGAAGTTCAAATTGGAACTTATGGTTCTCGATTGATTATAAATGAAGGTGGTTCTAGGAGACGAGTGGACAGGGAATTGGAGGAGTCCGATTTTGAAGAAGAAGAAGTTTCTCATCTAGTGACACGGCAACGGGCCAAACGTCACAGGTTCATGCAAGGATCCTCTTCAGCTTCAACAGAACAACATGAAATTCCTCAACCTCAGGACCCTCAAACCACCATTCCACCATCACCACCTCATGATGAACCATACATCCCATCGCCGATCATTCCAACTCCAATTCAGTCCATCCCATCAACATCATCCTCATACGCCGACAATCAAAGGTTTCAGCAGTTAAAGGCTCGAGTTGACTTCCAAAATATCCAGATCTTAGGCCTAACAAAGGCAATCGGTGAGATTCAAACTCATAATGCAAATCTTGACAAGGAGAATGCCGATCTAAAGAAGATTGTGGAAAAAGTTCAGGAAGAGAACGTGGAGCTAAAAACCTTTGTTTGTGATCAATCTGCTGAGATAAGGTCGATGCGCTCCCTAATTGAGCAGTTAATGAAAAATTTACAGGCTCAGGGGGAGACATCGTGCCGAGATCAGGAAGTACAGCGAGAAGATGATGATAATGAAGGCGATGATCCCGGTGCGAACAAAGAGATTGAGTCTGTAGATTTTTCTGCAGCTCAAGTTACACAAGTTCAGGGGGAGCCTAGTACAGAAGGAGAAGTAGGAGGAGCAGGAGGAGAAGCAGGTTCTTCAAGGACTTTAGATAGCGACATGATAGATGCGCTGAAAGATATTGAAGAAGAGCTAATGGAATTTGATTTTGAAGATGATATTGAAGAATTAGAAGAAGGTGAATTCATTCCAGATGACGTCGTTGACTGGAAATCGGATGATGAAGTGCTAGATGATGAAGACGATCATGTTAATGAAGTAATAATCAATTCACAACCAGTCACTGAACTGTATGAGAGCCAAAATCATAATGTGATTGATATTGATTACATCAAGGTAGCCTCAGTTGAAGACAAAGAACTTGTAGAGGCTGAGAAAGAGCCATCTAGAGCTGATTTGATAAATCTTTGGTTCAAGAAGGAAGAAAAGAAAGATCAGCTGAAGATGAAGAAGAAGATGAGAAATCCAAGTGCTGGAAATTTTGCTGGAGGGATTATAAGCTGGTTCTTTGACAAAGAACTGCAGCTATTTATCTTAAAAAGAAGAGATGGCCTTCAATACTTGAGGCGAACACTGAGGGCGTTCAACTCACTGCCCAAGATTGAAGTAAAGGAGCTTGCTTGGAAAGAATTAATTAATATAGGTAATGACCAGTACGCTGAGGTTGTGGCAAGAATCATAAAGAAAGAAGGAAGATCTGGGAAATTCGAGCGACTCAAGCCAAGGACCGGAAAGAGGGTCGAGGATCAGTCGAGAATAGATCCTCATACAGGTAGGCCATGGGCCAGGATGGAATACAAACCTGTGAGGTGTCTAAAGAAAGTCCCAATGAAACCAATGCCACAGAACGTTTTGAGCAACATGAAGTGGTGGTACCTAGAGATTGACACTGCTGAAGCTATCATGGAAGATCAAGACGAGCAGGTCATTTTGAAGGTATATGATCCACTGCATTTGATAAACCTATCGAAGGACGACCTGAAGAAGCTTCATGATCAGCCTATTTTCTTTACTGAACCATGGAGATCTGAAGCCAGGAAGTTCCAAAAGGTAGTTAAAGTTTGTGTAGATGCTGGATTATATGCAGGTAGTAGTATATATAGCTCTAGTACTTAAATTTGATTTGATGTAATGTAAATAATTAGAAGCTATCGTCAAGGGGGAGTCTGTTGGTACACCCTGTGTGACGATAGCAGTCTAATCGATCTGCATTATGGTTTAGGTAATATTCTGAGTATTAACAAGTATTTTGATATATATGTTTAATATGTGTTTGTCTGTTATTGATTGTGTGTTTGAACTTGATGTAACGTATTACAAGAAGTTCAAACATAAAGGTCAAAGATTAACTCAAGCATAAGTTAAAACATAAGTTTCATCACTTAAGTGTTTAAGTGTATTGGCTAGATTCGAATAGGTAAAGGAAGACATTCGAATCTGTGATAGATTCGAATGTATCCTTAGATTCGAATGGGCTAGATTCGAGTCTGTCAGATGGACAGATTCGAATGGGCCTTAGGCCAGATTCGAGGTTGGCCCACAACAAACTCGAATCAGGGTCTATAATTAGGGATAGACTCGAATGATTAGAAGACTTTTTGCAGAATTCGTGAGGAATTGAGCAAGAGGCGATCTCGAGTTTATCAGCTAGGTGAGTGCCGTTTCGGAGAGAATTAGTACGTAGGATCGTTCGTGTGTCGTTCGTTCAGCGTCTAATAGTCTCCGTGTTTCCGTTGGTTGAGAGTTGTCCGTCTAACCGTCAACGAGGATTCCGCACTCGTTCACGGATCCGCGTCTAGATAGATCTTGCAGTCGTAGACCTTACAGTTTTCTAAACGCGCGCCATCTTTTACGTTATAGTTGAATAGCTATATTGTGCGTGTTTATATATATGAGACAGAGACGTGAACCTCAGGTATACTCTATTCCTTATACGTGTTATGTATGAGATATGAGATCAGTTCAAGGGTCCGTGATGAGTTCCATATGGACGATGAGTCGCGAAGGGGAATCACGCTGGCCGACTGTCCCTTACAGTCCTTGGGGCGTATATATACGGCAGGGCTTGTAGCCGGCTAGCTTCCGTGCTACAGGGTATTACCGACCATTGCTGTGTGCGATGTGTCCACCGAGGAGGGGCCCCCACAGGGTATTGTGTATTCCGATCTCATTCTTGTGTTTATATACATGAGATGATGTGTGATGGGCTATCGGGACAGGGATAGGGATTGCGTGTTATGTGCTTATGTGCAGTGTCAACCCTCGTGTGCTCACGGGCTTTATAGCTCATGTATTCGAGTCTAACATGTTCAGGGAATCAGAAAGGACCTCAGTCGCAGCCGAGGTAGATCCGAGACTGATGGAAGATCTGTAATAGTATCGTGTTTTGTATAGAACTGTTTGTAATAGTTGTTTTGGGAACAGTGTATCCAGTAGTCGGGATTATATGTTTTACTAATATGGGATTATGAAATGTAATAGTATGTTATTATCTTTGTGTTAAAGTTTTAATTTAGCCGTAATCTGCATTATCCTATGACATGTGTGTTATAGATCCGTTGCGTTATTGCCACTTATGAAATTGGGTTGACGTGGCATTTCCGGGATCGGGAGGGGTGTTACAGCATGGTATCAGAGCTTGTGGTTTGAAGCTTGAGTATCATTAGTGGATGCTTAACTTAGACCTTGTTACGGTCCATGGGGGATCGTTTTGCGATTATATAGTGGATTAACCGACCTGGCTTAGTGTATAATGCTGGGTGATATATCCCTTGTGCTTAATCGTTTTGTTTTGTGCAGACTATTATAGCAGATCAGGGAGAGGGTTCGGGCGCGGGTAAGCCGCCCGGTGATGAGTATATCCGGAAATCCGAGCTGCTAGAGGTTCGCACCGAGTTTTATCGACAGCAGAAAGAGCAAGAAAGGGAACAGGGTCAGAGTTTGGGGCCGGTTGTTCAGCGTACCGAGACTGGATCAGGGGGTGGGGCATCGTCATCTTCCCAGCGGGGCGGATCGTTTAAAGATTTTATGACAGGGGCTTCACCGCAGTTCCGGGGTGACGGTGAGCCGGGGGCGGCCATCGCGTGGGAGCGCGAGATTGAGGCTGCGTTTCTAGTGGCCCACGTGGATCCTAGAGATATGGTTGGGTAGCCGCTTATCAGCTTCGGGGTGGAGCATCTCAGTGGTGGAAATCGATTGAGTCTTCGATGACCGAGTCCGCCACATATGCCATGACTTGGGAGCAGTTTAGGGCTATGTTTGAGCTCCAGTATATTCCGCGGGATGAAAGACGGGAGATGGAGCGCCGATTCCTCCATTTGCAGCAGGGTAATATGACGGTGCAGCAGTATGTCGATCGATTTAATGAGTATTCACAGTGTGCGCCTCAGCATGTTGATAAGGAGAGCCGTAAGGCTGATGCATTTATCGATGGGCTTCGGTCTGATATTCGAGAGTTTGTGGGGCTGCACGATACCCCTACCTTCGCCAGAGCCTTAGAGATGGCCCGCATGAGGGAGCGGGAGATTATTAAGCAGAGGGAGCAGCCCTCTTCTCAGAGGCAGCGGACTGGGACTTCTAATCAGCCGGTTAGCATGTGGAGATCTTCCGGGGACGCCCCAAGTGACCAGCGTCCAGATCAGTGGCAATTTTCAGGTCAGGGTTCTGTGCAGACTTCAGGGCAAGGGTCGGGACAGCGACGTGATAGGGACCGGGGTCGAGATCGCCGATCGAGACGTCAGGGCCAAAGTCAGGGATCTGGAGCACAGAGCCAGAGTAGTGTGGGACAGGGGTCCCAGGCGTCCGGCAGCCGAGTTGAGAGTTCGTATGGTGATCGGGAGTGCCCGAAATGTCACCGGCGCCATTCCGGACAGTGTTTATCGGAGCAGCCACGTTGCTTCCGATGCGGCCAGCGGGGTCACGCCGCATCAGTTTGTACAGTTCCGGAGCTGTTGTGTTTCAGATGTGGGAGGCCAGGGCATCGTGTCAGAGATTGTCCAGAGCCGGGGCCGGCAGTACAGGGAGCTAGCTCGAGTGGGGCCAGGGCCGACCCTTTGTCATCCAGCCGCCGTGAGTCAGTTCCGAGAGGCCGCGGACGAGTGTTTCAGGCGACTGCAGAGGAGGCACGGGATGCCACAGATGTAGTTTCGGGTACGTACATCCTTAACGGACTTCGAGCTCGTGTGTTATTTGATTCTGGGGCAGATCGCTCCTATGTGTCCGTTATATTTTGTGCGTATTTTAGTATGTCTGCTTCTCCTTTGTCTGTACCTTTGGTCGTCGAGAGGGTCGATGGGAGTTCGATGTTAGTGAGTCGGGTTTATCGGGACTGTGTGTTAGAGATAGACTCCCATCAGTTTGCGATTGATTTGCTGCCGATTGAGATCAGTAGCTTCGATGTTATTGTGGGTATGGACTGGTTGACTGCCAGGCGGGCTGATATTCTGTGTGCCAAGAAGATCATCCGTATACCCATTTCTGACAGTGAGAGTGTCATTAAATATAGGGAGCGCCGTAAGGGAGATATCGGGATTGTATCTATGGCCAGGGCTCAGAGATATGTCTCTAAGGGGTGCGAGACCTTCCTAGCTTATGTGGTTGACGCGAGGAAGGAAAAGAAGACCTTAGAGGATATTCCAGTGATTCGTGAGTTCCCTGAGGTATTCCCAGAGGAGTTGCCTGGGTTACCGCCAGATCGCCAGGTAGAGTTCCGTATAGATCTTGTTCCCGGGGCGGTGCCGATTGCGAAGACGCCTTATAGGCTGGCACCGACAGAGATGCGAGAGCTGATGTCTCAGTTGCAGGAGCTTCTGGATCGTGGATTCATACGTCCGAGTTCGTCACCGTGGGGTGCGCCAGTGTTTTTCGTGAAAAAGAAGGACGGTAGCATGCGGATGTGTATCGACTATCGGGAATTGAATAAAGTGACCGTGAAGAATCGTTATCCGCTTCCACGTATTGACGACCTGTTTGATCAGCTCCAGGGCTCGAGTTTCTTTTCCAAGATCGACTTGCGATCTGGTTATCATCAGTTGAGGGTCAGGGACGAGGATGTGCCGAAGACAGCGTTTCGGACTCGTTATGGGCACTACGAGTTCCTTGTGATGCCGTTCGGATTGACCAATGCACCCGCCGCTTTCATGGATTTGATGAACCGGGTGTGTAGAGCTATGTTGGATAGATTCGTGATCGTGTTCATCGATGATATCCTTATCTATTCGCGGAGTGCCGAGGACCACGAGCAGCACCTCCGAGAGGTTTTATCTGTGCTGCGCAGGGAGAGACTGTACGCGAAGTTCTCCAAATGTGAATTTTGGCTTCGGGAAGTGCAGTTTCTGGGTCATGTGGTCAGTGCCGAGGGTATAAAAGTGGATCCGGCCAAGATTGAGGCAGTAATGAGTTGGGAGCCTCCGAGATCGGTGCCTGAGATTCGTAGTTTTCGGGGTCTCGCCGGGTATTATAGACGCTTCATCCAGGATTTCTCGAGGATTGCCTTGCCGTTGACGAGATTGACACGACAGTCCGTTCCGTTTGAGTGGTCCGAGGATCAGGAGCGTGCGTTCAGAGAGCTGAAGACCCGATTGTGTCAGGCTCCAGTGTTAGCTTTGCCGGAGGGTACCGAGGATTTTGTGGTATACTGTGATGCTTCAGGGTCGGGCTTGGGCTGTGTTCTGATGCAGCGAGGGAAAGTGATCGCCTACGCTTCACGTCAGCTGAAGACTTACGAGGAGAACCATACCGTGCATGATTTGGAGTTAGACGCCATCGTGTTCGCGTTGAAGATCTGGCGCCATTATCTGTTTGGGTCTCGATTTATTGTGTATACCGACCATAAGAGTCTTCAGTACCTGTTCAGCCAGAAGGATCTGAATATGCGTCAGCGCCGTAGCGTTGAGTTGCTTAAGGACTACGATTGCGAGATTCAGTACCACCCGGGTCGGGCTAATGTGGTAGCTGATGCGCTGAGCCGTAGGGCATGCGGCCAGACTATGATATCCAGGGCTTCGAGGCTTGAGATTACCTCGACATTGACCGATAGTCTGAGACTAGCGCAGCAGGAGGGCCTGCGGGGTGATAATGTGAAGCGAGAGCGTCTGACCGGACAGCTTGAGTCGTTGATCAGGGATGATCGCGGGCTATATGTGTTTCATGATTGGGTCTGGGTCCCGAGGGTCGGGAATTTGCGGCAGTTGATTCTTGATGAGTCGCATCGGTCGAGGCTATCTGTGCATCCGGGGAGTACTAAGATGTACCGTGATCTCCGTGACTTCTACTGGTGGCCGGGAATGAAAAGGGATGTGGGTCGGTATGTTGAGCAGTGCATGACGTGTCTGAGGGTCAAAGCCGAGCATCAGAAGCCGCACGGGCATCTACAACCGTTAGAGATCCCCGAGTGGAAGTGGTATCATATCACGATGGATTTCATTGTGAGGCTTCCACGCACGGTCCGCGGGAACGACATGATCTGGGTTATAGTGGATCGACTAACGAAGAGTGCGCACTTCTTAGTCGTTCGGGGTACTATCACTATGGATCAGTTAGCGAGGCTGTACATCAACGAGGTGGTATCGCGGCATGGGATTCCGATGTCGATTACTTCGGACAGAGATACGCGGTTTACATCTCGATTCTGGCAGAGCTTCCAGCGGGAATTGGGAACCAGGGTTCAGCTGAGCACGACTTACAAGCCGCAGACTGACGGGCAGACCGAGCGTACCAATCAGACCCTCGAGGATATGTTGCGGGCGTGTGCTATCGACTTCAGCGGCAATTGGGATGTGCATTTACCGTTGGTCGAGTTCGCCTATAATAACAGCTATCACGCCACGATCAAAATGGCTCCGTTTGAGGCATTATATGGGCGCAAGTGCCTGACCCCAGTGTGTTGGGGCGAGGTCGGTGAGCGACCTATCAGCGGGCCAGAGCTACTTCAGGAGACCAGTGACAAAGTGGCCGTGATTCAGGAACATATGAGGGTTGCCCAGAGCCGTCAGAAGAGCTATGCCGATCACCGTCTGAAAGAGCTAGAGTTCAGTGTCGGGGACCGCGTCTTGCTAAAAGTGTCGCCGTGGAAAGGGGTGATCAGGTTCAGACATCGTGGAAAGCTGAGTCCGCGGTATATCGGGCCGTTCGAGATTGTTGAGAGAGTCCGGGATCAGGCCTATCGACTGCGATTGCCTTCGGAGTTGGCCGGTGTGCACGATACATTTCATGTGAGTCATCTCCGGAAGTGTCTGACTACAGATGATCAGTATGTACCGTTATCCGAGATTACAGTCGATGATCAGCTGCGATATGTGGAGCAGCCCGAAGCCGTTACCGACAGAAAGATCAAGAAGCTGAGAAATAAAGAGATTGCCTTGGTACTCGTTCAGTGGAGACACCATAAGGGTACCAACGCTACCTGGGAGCCCGAGTCGGAGATGCGATCGAGATATCCTCACCTATTCCAGAGTTCGAGTTAGATTCCGGGACGGAATCTCTTTAAGAGGGGAGGATTTGTAACATCCGTCATTTCAACCTAGTACGTGGAATTATTTTAGTGGATAAATATATTATTAATATTGGGTTGGTCCAATTATATCCCGTTTCGTGGATTGATACGTGTCGGGATTGGGGCTTGCGTGTCATCGGGTTATAATTTTGATGAACGGATTATATTTTTGGGATCGTGGGATTAAATGGGTTAAATGGGCATTAATAGTGAAAATGTGATATCGGGTTCGGATTAATGGGTTCGGGACCTGTTGGGATAGGGACGTACTTATATGTTTATCTCTTCACTTCTTCCTTATCCATTTCTTGAGAGCCTAAAAGTGTATGTGTGTGAATTGTGTGAAGAACTCCAGCAATGTGAAACCTTAAACCTAACCTTCTGCTGAAATTGAAGCTGATTCATCATCTTCGTCATCTCCTTGTGTAGTGTTCTTGAGTTGTAAGAGGTAAGCTTCCTTCAATTGAGGTTCTAAATTGAGTTGTGGGTTGTGAAATGATATGAGGTGATTTCCAAGCTGTAAGAGGTTATTAGTTGGTGTATTTGTGTGTATATTTGTTACTGAATTCGTGTAATTAGGAGTATTGCTCCTGGGTTAAGGCTGAAATCGCAGGTCAAGAACAGGGGTTTCGCAGTGTCGCGGCGCGACCACCAGAGGGTCCGCGGCGCGACCAAGGGCCTGTTGGAGAAATCTGAAATTGTCTTGTGAAATGAGTTTGGGTCGTATTGGTATTGGGTTTTCTTCGGGATTGCTCGGGTCGTGTTTTGTTTGGGTCGGGGTCTTGTTTGGGATTGCTTTAAGTCGGGTTTTGGGTTGAGTCCGGGTATTGGTCGGGTGTTGGTTCCGTGGGGTTATCGGGTTTGAGTTGGGTTCGGATCATTGTGATTGTGTGATATGTGTATATCCGCTGAATTGTGTTTTAATCTTCGGGATATCCGTGTGATTACAGGGACTAGCGGATCTCGAGCCGGGTTTGATCAGGGAGGCCAGACTTCGGGAAATCAATCAGGTGAGTTATCGAGACGTTTTCTAAACGCGCGCCATCTTTTACGTTATAGTTGAATAGCTATATTATGCGTGTTTATATATATGAGACAGAGACGTGAACCTCAGGTATACTCTATTCCTTATACGTGTTATGTATGAGATATGAGATCAGTTCAGGGGTCCGTGATGAGTTCCATACGGACGATGAGTCGCGAAGGGGAATCGCGCGGGCCGACTGTCCCTTACAGTCCTTGGGGCGTATATATACGGCAGGGCTTGTAGCCGGGTAGCTTCCGTGCTACAGGGTATTACCGACCATTGCTGTGTGCGATGTGTCCACCGGGGAGGGGTCCCCACAGGGTATTGTGTATTCCGATCTCATACTTGTGTTTATATACATGAGATGATGTGTGATGGGCTATCGGGACAGGGTTAGGGATTGCGTGTTATGTGCTTATGTGCAGTGTCAACCCTCGTGTGCTCACGGGCTTTATAGCTCATGTATTCGAGTCTAACATGTTCAGGGAATCATAAAGGACCTCAGTCGCAGCTGAGGTAGATCCGAGACTGATGGAAGATCTGTAATAGTATCGTGTTTTGTATAGAACGGTTTGTAATAGTTGTTTTGGGAACAGTGTATCCAGTAGCCGGGATTATATGTTTTACTAATATGGGATTATGAAATGTAATAGTATGTTATTATCTTTGTGTTAAAGTTTTAATTTAGCTGTAATCTGCATTATCCTATGACATGTGTGTTATAGATCCGTTGCGTTATTGCCACTTATGATATTGGGTTGACGTGACATTTCCGGGATCGGGAGGGGTGTTACACATTATTTAATATTTAATTCTTGCTGTTAGTTGGGATTAAACATTTTTGTTTAGCTTTCTCATGTAATAACTAAGGGGTTTTTGCATAGTTCTATTAAAAAATATTAGAATTAGACATACACGAATATTCGAAGGTAATTTTTCTTTAACAATTCACAATTCTTTGTAATCAATCTACTTTATGTTCTTACAATAGTTGTTAAGATCGCGAGTAAGATCGTAGCATCGGTCGATCCTATCAAGTGATTTCGAGTAGGATCGGTGTAGGATCGTTTTATAACAAGATCGGACGTAATCGGTCAGCGATCCGATCCTACTTTTTACTTGGTCTAGACTCTTTTAACCGAGTTCCAGTGATCGTTTACTAATTCGATCCAATCTTTTACCTAGATCCAACATGTTATCCATTAGGATAGTGAATCAAATTATAGGATGTATGATTGGTTGACCTTTTTCTGGACGATCATAAACATTTTTAACATGTAACACCCCTCCCGATCCCGGAAATGTCACGTCAACCCAATATCATAAGTGGCAATAACGCAACGGATCTATAACACACATGTCATAGGATAATGCAGATTACAGCTAAATTAAAACTTTAACACAAAGATAATAACATACTATTACATTTCATAATCCCATATTAGTAAAACATATAATCCCGGCTACTGGATACACTGTTCCCAAAACAACTATTACAAACCGTTCTATACAAAACACGATACTATTACAGATCTTCCATCAGTATCGGATCTACCTCGGCTGCGACTGAGGTCCTTTCTGATTCCCTGAACATGTTAGACTCGAATACATGAGCTATAAAGCCCGTGAGCACACGAGGGTTGACACTGCACATAAGCACATAACACGCAATCCCTATCCCTGTCCCGATAGCCCATCACACATCATCTCATGTATATAAACACAAGTATGAGATCGGAATACACAATACCCTGTGGGGACCCCTCCCCGGTGGACACATCGCACACAGCAATGGTCGGTAATACCCTGTAGCACGGAAGCTACCCGGCTACAAGCCCTGCCGTATATATACGCCCCAAGGACTGTAAGGGACAGTCGGCCCGCGCGATTCCCCTTCGCGACTCATCGTCCGTATGGAACTCATCACGGACCCCTGAACTGATCTCATATCTCATACATAACACGTATAAGGAATAGAGTATACTTGAGGTTCACGTCTCTGTCTCATATATATAAACACGCACAATATAGCTATTCAACTATAACGTAAAAGATGGCGCTCGTTTAGGAAAACGTCTCGAGTACTCACCTGATTGATTTCCCGAAGTCTGGCCTCCCTGATCAAACCCGGCTCGAGATCCGCTAGTCCCTGTAATCACACGGATATCCCGAAGATTAAAACACAATTCAGCGGATATACACATATCACACAATCACAATGATCCGAACCCAACTCAAACCCGATAACCCCACGGAACCAAAACCCGACCAATACCCGGACTCAACCCAAAACCGGACTTAAAGCAATACCAAACAAGACCCCGACCCAAACAAAACACGACCCGAGCAATCCCGAAGAAAACCCGATACCAATATGACCCAAACTCATTTCACAAGACAATTTCGGATTTCTCCAACAGGCCCTTGGTCGCGCCGCGGACCCTCTGGTGGTCGCGCCGCGACACCGCGAAACCCCTGTTCTTGACCTGCGATTTCAGCCTTAACCCAGGAGCAATACTCCTCAATTACACGAATTCAGTCACAAATATACACACAAATACACCAACTAATAACCTCTTACAGCTTGGAAATCACCTCATATCATTTCACAACCCACAACTCAATTTAGAACCTCAATTGAAGGAAGCTTACCTCTTACAACTCAAGAACACTACACAAGGAGATGATGAAGATGATGAATCAGCTTCAATTTCAGCAGAAGGTTAGGTTTAAGGCTTCACTTTGCTGGAGTTCTTCACACAATTCACACACATACACTTTTAGGCTCTCAAGAAATGGATAAGGAAGAAGTGAAGAGATAAACATATAAGTACGTCCCTATCCCAACAGGTCCCGAACCCATTAATCCGAACCCGATATCACATTTTCACTATTATTGCCCATTTAACCCATTTAATCCCACGATCCCAAAAATATAATCCGTTCATCAAAATTATAACCCGATGACACGCAAGCCCCAATCCCGACACGTATCAATCCACGAAACGGGATATAATTGGACCAACCCAATATTAATAATATATTTATCCACTAAAATAATTCCACGTACCAGGTTGAAATGACGGATGTTACAAATCCTCCCCTCTTATAGAGATTCCGTCCCGGAATCTAACTCGAACTCTGGAATAGGTGAGGATATCTCGATCGCATCTCCGACTCGGGCTCCCAGGTAGCGTTGGTACCCTTATGGTGTCTCCACTGAACGAGTACCAAGGCAATCTCTTTATTTCTCAGCTTCTTGATCTTTCTGTCGGTAACGGCTTCGGGCTGCTCCACATATCGCAGCTGATCATCGACTGTAATCTCGGATAACGGTACATACTGATCATCTGTAGTCAGACACTTCCGGAGATGACTCACATGAAATGTATCGTGCACACCGGCCAACTCCGAAGGCAATCGCAGTCGATAGGCCTGATCCCGGACTCTCTCAACAATCTCGAACGGCCCGATATACCGCGGACTCAGCTTTCCACGATGTCTGAACCTGATCACCCCTTTCCACGGCGACACTTTTAGCAAGACGCGGTCCCCGACACTGAACTCTAGCTCTTTCAGACGGCGATCGGCATAGCTCTTCTGACGGCTCTGGGCAACCCTCATATGTTCCCAAATCACGGCCACTTTGTCACTGGTCTCCTAAAGTAGCTCCGGCCCGCTGATAGGTCACTCACCGACCTCGCCCCAACACACTGGGGTCAGGCACTTGCGCCCATATAAAGCCTCAAACGGAGCCATTTTGATCGTGGCGTGTTAGCTGTTATTATAGGCGAACTCGACCAACGGTAAATGCACATCCCAATTGCCGCTGAAGTCGATAGCACACGCCCGCAACATATCCTCGAGGGTCTGATTGGTACGCTCGGTCTGCCCGTCAGTCTGCGGCCTGTAAGCCGTGCTCAGCTGAACCCTGGTTCCCAATTCCCGCTGGAAGCTCTGCCAGAATCAAGATGTAAACCGCGTATCTCTGTCCGAAGTAATCGACATCGGAATCCCATGCCGCGATACCACCTCGTTGATGTACAGCCTCGCTAACTGATCCATAGTGATAGTACCCCGAACGGCTAAGAAGTGCGCACTCTTCGTTAGTCGATCCACTATAACCCAGATCATGTCGTTCCCGCGGACCGTGCGTGGAAGCCTCACAATGAAATCCATCGTGATATGATACCACTTCCACTCGGGGATCTCTAACCGTTGTAGATGCCCGTGCGGCTTCTGATGCTTGGCTTTGACCCTCAGACACGTCATGCACTGCTCAACATACCGACCCACATCCCTTTTCATTCCCGGCCACCAGTAGAAGTCACGGAGATCACGGTACATCTTAGTACTCCCCGGATGCACAGATAGCCTCGACCGATGCGACTCATGAAGAATCAACTGCCGCAAATTCCCGACCCTCGGGACCCAGACCCTATCATGAAACACATATAGCCCGCGATCATCCCTGATCAACGACTCAAGCTGCCCGGTCAGACGCTCTCGCTTCACATTATCACCCCGCAGGCCCTCCTGCTGTGCTAGTCTCAGACTATCGGTCAATGTCGAGGTAATCTCAAGTGTCGAAGCCCTGGATATCATAGTCTGGCCGCATGCCCTACGGCTCAGCGCATCAGCTACCACATTAGCCCGACCCGGGTGGTACTGAATCTAGCAATCGTAGTCCTTAAGCAACTCAAGGCTACGGCGCTGACGCATATTCAGATCCTTCTGGCTGAACAGGTACTGAAGACTCTTATGGTCGGTATACACAATAAATCGAGACCCATACAGATAATGGCGCCAGATCTTCAACGCGAACACGATGGCGTCTAACTCCAAATCATGCACGGTATGGTTCTCCTCGTAAGTCTTCAGCTGACGTGAAGCGTAGGCGATCACTTTCCCTCGCTGCATCAGAACACAGCCCAAGCCCGACCCTGAAGCATCACAGTATACCACAAAATCCTCGGTACCCTCCGGCAAAGCTAACACTGGAGCCTGACACAATCGGGTCTTCAGCTCTCTGAACGCACGCTCCTGATCCTCGGACCACTCAAACGGAACGGACTGTCGTGTCAATCTCGTCAACGGCAAGGCAATCCTCGAGAAATCCTGGATGAAGCGTCTATAATACCCGGCGAGACCCCGAAAACTACGAATCTCAGGCACCGATCTCGGAGGCTCCCAACTCATTACTGCCTCAATCTTGGCCGGATCCACTTTTATACCCTTGGCACTGACCACATGACCCAGAAACTGCACTTCCCGAAGCCAAAATTCACATTTGGAGAACTTCGCGTACAGTCTCTCCCTGCGCAGCACAGATAAAACCTCTCGGAGGTGCTGCTCGTGGTCCTCGGAACTCCGCGAATAGATAAGGATATCATCGATGAACACGATCACGAATCTATCCAACATAGCTCTACACACCCGGTTCATCAAATCCATGAAAGCGGCGGGTGCGTTGGTCAATCCGAACGGCATCACAAGGAACTCGTAGTGCCCATAACGAGTCCGAAACGCTGTCTTCGGCACATCCTCGTCCCTGACCCTCAACTGATGATAACCAGACCGCAAGTCGATCTTGGAAAAGAAACTCGAGCCCTGGAGCTGATCAAACAGGTCGTCAATACGTGGAAGCGGATAACGATTCTTCATGGTCACTTTATTCAATTCCTGATAGTCGATACACATCTGCATGCTACCGTCCTTCTTTTTCACGAAAAGCACTGGCGCACCCCACGGTGACGAACTCGGACGTATGAATCCACGATCCAGAAGCTCCTGCAACTGAGACATCAGCTCTCGCATCTCTGTCGGTGCCAGCCTATAAGGCGTCTTCGCAATCGGCACCGCCCCGGGATCAAGATCTATACGGAACTCTACCTGGCGATCTGGCGGTAACCCAGGCAACTCCTCTGGGAATACCTCAGGGAACTCACGAATCACTGGAATATCCTCTAAGGTCTTCTTTTCCTTCCTCGCGTGAACCACATAAGCTAGGAAGGTCTCGCACCCCTTAGAGACATATCTCTGAGCCCTGGCCATAGATACAATCCCGATATCTCCCTTACGGCGCTCCCCATAGATAATGACACTCTCACTGTCAGATAAGGGTATACGGATGATCTTCTTGGCACACAGAATATCAGCCCGCCTGGCAGTCAACCAGTCCATACCCACAATAACGTCGAAGCTACTGATCTCAATCGACAGCAAATCAATCGCAAACTGATGGGAGTCTATCTCTAACACACAGTCCCGATAAACCCGACTCACTAACATCGAACTCCCATCGACCCTCTCGACGACCAAAGGTACAGACAAAGGAGAAGCAGACATACTAAAATACGCACAAAATATAACGGACACATAGGAGCGATCTGCCCCAGAATCAAATAACACACGAGCTCGAAATCCGTTAAGGATGTACGTACCCGAAACTACATCTGTGGCATCCCGTGCCTCCTCTGCAGTCGCCTGAAACACTCGTCCGCGGCCTCTCGGAAGTGACTCACGGCGGCTGGATGATGACGGGTCGGCCCTGGCCCTACTCGAGCTAGCTCCCTGTACTGCCGGCCCCGGCTCTGGACAATCTCTGACACGATGCCCTGGCCTCCCACATCTGAAACACAACGGCTCCGGAACTGTACAAACTGATGCGGCGTGACCCCGCTGGCCGCATCGGAAGCAACGTGGCTGCTCCGATAAACACTGTCCGGAATGGCGCCGGTGACATTTCGGGCACTCCCGATCACCATACGAACTCTCAACTCGGCTGCCGGACGCCGGGGACCCCTGTCCCACACTACTCTGGCTCTATGCTCCAGATCCCTGACTCTGGCCCTGACGTCTCGATCGGCGATATCGACCCCGGTCCCTATCATGTCGCTGTCCCGACCCTTGCCCTGAAGTCTGCACAGAACCCTGACCTGAAAACTGCCACTGATCTGGACGCTGGTCACTGGGGGCGTCCCCGGAAGATCTCCACACGCTAACCGGCTGATCAGAAGTCCCAGTCCGCTGCCTCTGAGAAGAGGGCTGCTCCCTCTACTTAATAATCTCCCGCTCCCTCATGCGGGCCATCTCTAAGGCTCTGGCGAAGGTAGGGGTATCGTGCAGCCCCACAAACTCTCGAATATCAGAACGAAGCCCATCGATAAACGCATCAGCCTTACGGCTCTCCGTATCAACATGCTGAGGCGCAAACTGTGAATACTCATTAAATCGATCGACATACTGCTGCACCGTCATATTACCCTGCTGCAAATGGAGGAATCGGCGCTCCATCTCCCGTCTTTCATCCCGCGGAATATACTGGAGCTCAAACATAGCCTTAAACTGCTCCCAAGTCATGGCATATGCGGCGGGCTCGGTCATCGAAGACTCAATCGATTTCCACCACTGAGATGCTCCACCCCGAAGCTGATAAGCGGCGTACCCAACCATATCTCTGGGATCCACGTGGGCCACTCGAAACGCAGCCTCAATCTCGCGCTCCCACGCGATGGCCGCCCCCGGCTCACCGTCACCCCGGAACTGCGGTGGAGCCCCTGTCATAAAATCTTTAAACGATCCGCCCCGCTGGGAAGATGACGATGCCCCACCCCCTGATCCAGTCTCGGTACGCTGAACAACCGGCCCCAAACTCTGACCCTGTTCCCTTTCTTGCTCTTTCTGCTGTCGATAAAACTCGGTGAGAACCTCTAGCAGCTCGGATTTCCGGATATACTCATCACCGGGCGGCTTACCCGCGCCCGAACCCTCTCCCTGATCTGCCATAATAGTCTGCACAAAACAAAACGATTAAGCACAAGGGATATATCACCCAACATTATACACTAAGCCAGGTCGGTTAATCCACTATATAATCGCAAAACGATCCCCCATGGACCGTAACAAGGTCTAAGTTAAGCATCCATTAATGATACTCAAGCTTCAAACCACAAGCGCTGATACCATGCTGTAACACCCCTCCCGATCCCGGAAATGCCACGTCAACCCAATATCATAAGTGGCAATAACGCAACGGATCTATAACACACATGTCATAGGATAATGCAGATTACGGCTAAATTAAAACTTTAACACAAAGATAATAACATACTATTACATTTCATAATCCCATATTAGTAAAACATATAATCCCGGCTACTGGATACATTGTTTCCAAAACAACTATTACAAACCGTTCTATACAAAAGACGATACTATTACAGATCTTCCATCAGTCTCGGATCTACCTCAGCTGCGACTGAGGTCCTTTCTGATTCCCTGAACATTTTAGACTCGAATACATGAGCTATAAAGCCCGTGAGCACACGAGGGTTGACACTGCACATAAGCACATAACACGCAATCCCTATCCCTGTCCCGATAGCCCATCACACATCATCTCATGTATATAAACACAAGTATGAGATCGGAATACACAATGCCCTGTGGGGACCCCTCCCCGGTGGACACATCGCACATAGCAATGGTCGGTAATACCCTGTAGCACGGAAGCTACCCGACTACAAGCCCTGCCGTATATATACGCCCCAAGGACTGTAAGGGACAGTCGGCCCGCGCGATTCCCCTTCGCGACTCATCGTCCGTATGGAACTCATCACGGACCCCTGAACTGATCTCATATCTCATACATAACACGTATAAGGAATAAAGTATACCTGAGGTTCACGTCTCTCTCTCATATATATAAACACGCACAATATAGCTATTCAACTATAACGTAAAAGATGGCGCGCGTTTAGAAAACGTCTCGAGTACTCACCTGATTGATTTCCCGAAGTCTGGCCTCCCTGATCAAACCCGGCTCGAGATCCCCTAGTCCTTGTAATCACACAGATATCCCGAAGATTAAAACACAATTCAGCGGATATACACATATCACACAATCACAATGATCCGAACCCAACTCAAACCCGATAACCTCACGGAACCGAAACCCGACCAATACCCGGACTCAACCCAAAACCCGACTTAAAGCAATCCCAAACAAGACCCTGACCCAAACAAAACACGACTCGAGCAATCCCGAAGAAAACCCGATACCAATACGACCCAAACTCATTTCACAAGACAATTTCGGATTTCTCCAACAGGCCCTTGGTCGCGCCGCAGACCCTCTGGTGGTCGCGCCGCGACACCACGAAACCCCTGTTCTTGACCTGCGATTTCAGCCTTAACCCAGGAGCAATACTCCTCAATTACACGAATTCAGTCATAAATATACACACAAATACACCAACTAATAACCTCTTACAGCTTGGAAATCACCTCATATCATTTCACAACCCACAACTCAATTTAGAACCTCAATTGAAGGAAGCTTACCTCTTACAACTCAAGAACACTACACAAGGAGATGATGAAGATGATGAATCAGCTTCAATTTCAGCAGAAGGTTAGGTTTAAGGCTTCACTTTGCTGGAGTTCTTCACACAATTCACACACATACACTTTTAGGCTCTCAAGAAATGGATAAGGAAGAAGTGAAGAGATAAACATATAAGTACGTCCCTATCCCAACAGGTCCCGAACCCATTAATCCGAACCCGATATCACATTTTCACTATTATTGCCCATTTAACCCATTTAATCCCACGATCCCAAAAATATAATCCGTTCATCAAAATTATAACCCGATGACACGCAAGCCCCAATCCCGACACGTATCAATCCACGAAACGGGATATAATTGGACCAACCCAATATTAATAATATATTTATCCACTAAAATAATTCCACGTACCAGGTTGAAATGACGGATGTTACATAATGGCTTATAAATGAGTAATTGCAAAGTTAGATAAAGAACCAATTTGTTTAAACGAAGAAAAGATATGATAAAATCAAAAAGACCGATGAAATTTGAGAATTTCCATTATTGTGTTATGTGATATTGGACTAAGAAAGTCTGCATAACTGAGATATGTGAATTTTAGAATGCAAGCTATAATCGCATCATCGATATCGATTTAAAATTTGTCTAGTAATGCCTACGCGTGATGGAATATTGCAAAGTTCTGCTTGAGTATGATCTCAGAGAAGATTATTAGAATTGAATTAAGATGAGATAAGTTGTGACTAACTATAGATGATCATATAAATAAGAATTTGAGACCATGTGGAACACATATAGCATTATACTTTTAAGTGCAATGGTACTCCAGGGCAAGTAAATTATGATCTCTTTAATAAGCGATAATAGGAATCATAAAACCAAATAAGCAACAACTTCATAGTAAGTAGCTTGTAGCAGAAGTATAAAGTACTTGTGGAGAACAATGAAAAAAAATGATAGATGAAGCTTAAGCGAGCTGATTTGGTTAAAAGATTCTAAGTTAAATAGAATTATCAATTATCAGAGTTAAGTGTTTGGCGTTCTGTAACGTGTTTGCTAAAACTTAACAGTATTTGTGCTACTTGACGAATGCTTAAAATGCTAGAGTTTTAATCCAATGGACAAAAGATAGATATTGAATGATTTTGATTTGATCCTGAATTGTATAGTTAGGATCTTGAATTTTCAGAATAGATTTCCATTGCATCTAAACTAGACTATGATTGCATTAGATCGCATCAGAATTATTTAGTAGGATTTAAGCTACACAAAATTTGACATTTGAATAACTGAGACTAGGACATGAAAGTATATGATAAGAATGAGGACTAGACTCAACAAGAGGTGCTTGTACATACATGAATGTAATAGCATTGATGGTTAATTATGAACATTAAGCCCTGCACTTACTATTTGATTAATAATGCATTTAAGTTGGAATAAGTACCTATGAGGAAACTAAAAACATCGCCAACGAATTATTATTGAATGCTGGAACAAAGTAATAGAAATTATTTATAAAATGCTATCACTTTATACAACAAGTGAGTGAGATTTATATGAGCACTAGCAAAAGTCAAACTAGTGAGGAAAATTGCATAATTCCCAAAATAACATACAAAAAGCCTTCGAAAACAAATGAATCATTCCGTTGTAAGAATAAATGATCTAATACAATAGCTCTATACACAAATTTAACTGAAATAGAGACTAATAGGTGCTGAGGTCATAAAAATCACTTATGATATAAGCTATACCATGACTCTGGTTATGAGATGATAATGTTTGATTCATGAAATTGGAATTCTGCATGAGCCATATGGTTGCATTAGATAGGTTTTGAATGATGAATAGATGCATGAATTGTAATCACTGTTCATATTAGTTATTAAGTTGATGGAGAAGCCATAAGCCAATGTTAAGTAGCCAAGATTGACAGGATATCTCCTATTGTCAATAAGTAAATGAAATTGAAGCTATACAATAAGATTATACTTAAGACCTCTACCAAAGGTTCTGATTTGACAAGCATGGGAGGTTTTGAATCTCATTTTGTTGGAATATCTGATTTAATCACAGAGATTTTCCCCAGGCAAGATTACTTGAAGAAAATATTAGAATTTAATAAGATGTTCCTAATGGCAAATTCTATAATGATTAGCTAATTCTGACAAGGTTAAACAATTTGATAGAAATATATGTTGAGATGAAACTCGTATAACAGGAAGACCACAAGAGTATACTCAGTTTGTGAAAGATAATATCTCACAAATGAAGATAGTATTTAAGGTTATAAAGTGCAACAATATAGCACCACGGGCTGTTAGATCTTTCACAATCACCGAGCGTGTTAGGAACTAGTTATATCTACTAAATTTGCCAAATAAGATGATGATAATCAACCAGCTTTTCACATTTAAGGAAGTGTAATAAGACTGACGATGAGAAACGAGCAGATTTTCTAAGTTATAATATCAATGAGAAATTTCAATACGAGGAACCTGAGTTGTTTCAGAGACAAAGATAAAGATAGTGAGAAACAAAGAAGTTGCAATTGGTGTTAGTGCGATGGAAAAGTTTTTATGGAATTTCCCAAGCGTAAATAGGTGAGCAAGATATGAGAGTTTGTTATTCTTAGCTGCTTGAGTCCTAGGTACTTAGAGGACAAAGTTCAAGAGTGGTGGGCTCATACTGTAACACCCTACTTTCTAATTAGGCTTTTATGTTGCAAAATAAAATTCTATGATGAGGTAATTTAGATATTAAAACAAAATTAATTGGTTGGTCTTGTGAAGTTAATTGATTATATTCTGTTGGTGCATATTTGTGAATTAAAGGATCATTCAAGTTATAATTGTATTGAGGCTACAACTTAACATAATATAAAAGATGGAAGTTAAGGGTACCAAATGTAAATAAACTGATCTTTTTATATTAAAACCGGTTCATCTAGGGGATGACTTCATTTTATCCATCTGTTTAAAACCCTCTCAAGAACTACACATGCAAGCTCTACAGCTCTCTAACTTCTCTCTAAACTATCAAGCTATTAAAGTTGATTTCTTCAAGGAAATCAATTAGTAATCATCTAGCAACATCAAATAAACCGCAACAAGCAAGAATCAGCAAGTTATTCAGGGTAATTGTGACTTTAAAGCTTTAAATATATGTGTTGTGTGTGTTTCGTGTGGGTTACGGCCTTGTAGGCCAAATAACGAAACCAAATCCAACGTAAACATCAAATTGATGTTTATAGTTTGTAACAAATGCTAAATAAAACATTTACTCTGTCGTAGCTAGTATTTAATTGAGTTCTAGGATGAAATATGGATGTTGGATTTCGAAGAAAGGACCAAAGGCCAAGACCTTTGAGTCTCGAACTTAGCTAGGCTTGGGACTTGGCCTAGATGGAAGCCTCGGAGTGGTTGTCTTCTGTTCATCATAAAAGTCTCAAACTTGGCCTATATAGGTTAGCCCCCTCATCTAAGTCCCAAAATGTAGTGTGTGTTGTGAAGGAGTCTGAGATTTGGAAGGACTTGGAGTGTGTATATGATGTGGCCCGAGACTTGGGGCCTGTGTGTGGGGGAATATTATAGTCTGAGACTTAGGCCTAGTGGAGATTGTGTGTGGTCCGAAACTCTGACCAATGCTGAGTATATGCAAACCCCTAGACTAAGTTTCAGGGTGAGATAAAGTTGGTGTTGTGAGTTGATTTCCTTTCCTGTCTAATTCATTTATGCATAGATTAACTCCTAAATTGAGTTTCAAACTTCGTTGATCCTTAAACCCTTTCTATTTTGCTGTCATGCATGTATGTATGTATGTGTGTGTGTATGTATGTATGAGAATGTTGTTGCTGTTCTTGATTAGCTTCAAGACCCCAAGACATTCAACTCTCGGGGTGTAGGGATTTTTATAGACATCAACATGTACTTAGGTTTGAATTAAAAACTAGCAAATAAATGAATTCCTAGGCTTGCATTCTTCCTCTCTATCTTAAATCTTCTTTCAAATTTTGGCCTTGGAACTTTATTATATGACTCAAGAGTGGTGTGGTGGCCAATAATATGCAACCACGAGAATAAATCTCGGGGCAATGTTGAGGTGAGGATGTTGGATGGTGGTGGTGCTATTTCACTATCTGTTCAAACTCAGAAATACCATTCCTATTTACAGTCCAACTACATGTATATACATATATCATAGTTCTTGAAACAATATTAAGCTAACTCTTGAAGTAACAACACATTAATGTGTATAAAAGCTCAATCAAGATTAAAAGCATGTAAATAAGCAAGTTGTGAAATATTGCAAATAAGCTATTATATAGCAAGCTAAGTTGTGAAACAACGTTGCATAGAAAATCTAAAATGAGGCTATATATATAAATATATTATATATATAGCTACTACCAAACAAGGCTAAAAATATATAAGCAAACTATAAAGCATATGAATTCATATGATATGTCAAATATAGTATATTTACTTTCTCTATATATTTTATTTGATAAATACAAACATTTAACGCCCTTTAGCCACTTGTTAGCTTGTTGAAAGCTCTTCTGAGATAGAATATGGTGTTAAAGCCAGTTATGAGTCAAAGTTAGGTGCCAAAGATATATATAACATGTTTAAAGTATGCCGAAGCCATCAGAAGCACTGCAAGTAATATTGAGTCAAATTAAAAGCCTTTTTAGCCGGTGCAAGCTTTTTCAGATTATATTAAAAGGCATTAGTGCAAGCATTAACAATATAGTGAGTAACATATTATCATGTTTACATGCGTTTTATGTAATTGAGACATACATTGCTTCTACATACTTTATGTAGGTCCCAAAAGGTTTCCCTAGTATGTTAATCTAAGCTGTAGTTGGGGGGGGGGGGGGGAGGGATGGAGGTGAATACAACTATTTAAAACTCAACACACTTTTCTCAATGTTTGTGTATATTATCAACAAGTGTTAATTACAAACAAGCATGAACTGCGGAATGGTTCAAGCTGAGAAGACAGAAACAACAGATGTTTAACTAATCTAAGACACATTCAGACTAGACACATTTAGAGCAACGTAGACAGTTTATGTCCAGCCTGTTCAACAGAATAGAACAGCTTAGGCAATCTGCCTTAGTTGCAATAAATGCAACAGGGTAAACAGCTTTGACTAATATTGCAAATCACTTATCAGGTTTCAATGAGGCATTAACAGGCCTTAAATTACACCTTCAAGTGCATCAAATAGGTTTGATTAATAATCTCCCCCTAAGATGTAGAACATGTTTGACTGAGGCCTTTTTGTGCCTAACAATCTCCCCCTATTTGCAATAATCAGTCTAAGCTGATTCTATCAATGATCACTATATATTTTTACAATACATTTTGCTGAAATGAAATTACAACATTGAAGTAAAGTAAAAGATCAGTTTATATATACACTGATATTGATTGCAAACAACACATGTTTTTACAAAAGTACAACTAATGTACAAAAGTAGATTACAACTGATGTAATAGGAAATTACAACTAATGTAATGAAGTACAACATATGTACAAGGATAAATTTCAACAACTTTGGACTGTTGATAGTGGGACCAAATAATGGCAAGTCTGTCCAACTTATGGACAGCTTCCATTCTTCATCTACTCAGCAGCAGATGGACCTCCAAGCTGTTGTGGTCTTTCTTCAAACATCTGTTCGAAGTGCTCCATGGTTTCATCAATCTCTTAAATTTCATGCCTTAGAAACATGGAGTTAGGATGTTGAAGCTCTCCTCTCTCATAGAACCCTTTGAGCTGTTCCCAGATAGCTACTCTCCATCTTGAAGACTGTTTAAAGGAGTTTGCAAGTCTGAAAGCTATGAGTTGCTTAAGACCAACCTTATGCAGATCAGATGCTCTCTGGAAACATGTTTTCTTTGTTAAGGGATCTACAAAAAATACCCCAAGCTCAGGTTCCTCTATTAGCTTGTCTTCCTCAGGTTCCACTCCTCTAGGCAGGCTGTGATTTACTCCTTAATCTCAATAGCTAGATTGCCTTGATTAATCATTATTAGGAGTTCTTCCAGCTCAGTATCCTTCCTCTTTCTCTTGGCCTTAATCTTGGGTTCAACCACTGAGGTACCCTTGATTTGTTCTTCTGTAATCAGACCAAGATTCTTAACTCTTTCCATTAATGTCTTGACATATGCCTTGATAGTCTTAGTGGTTTCAGACTTAGACTGAATTAGGGCCACTGCCAATTCCACCCATTCTCTGTACCCCATTTGAGCACCATCAGTGTGTTCATATGCTTCCAATTCTAGACCTTCAGCACCTAGCCTGGTTATTTGAAGCTTCCACTGTTTGCCTTTCTTTGAAATGGGAACAACTTTGACAATTGTTTCCTTGGCAACCCTTCTGTTGGCAACATCAAAGAATTTCTTCCTTGCCAAGTTGTCAAAGTTTTTGGGCTCTTGCAGAGGAGGATGCTAGCTTGGACTTGATCACCGAGACCTGAGCACCCTTTTCTTTTTCTCCTTCTTTCTCAGCCACTGACTCATTTGCAGCCTCTAGCAGTTTCCTTTGAACATCCAAGGAAGGCATTTTAGCTTTTCTTGCCTCATTGTATGCAAAGGCCTTTGCAACTTTAGCAGAGGCTTCTTCTCTCTTTAACCTTTCAATGGATCGAAGCTGCTCTTCTTTGAATTTCTAATAAGTCTCCATAGGAAGACCCATTTCTTTGGCCTGGGCCTTATCAAATTTTATTTGAGCAGCTTTGAGATAGTCAGGGTCCACTGAGCCTTTCCTCTTCCCTTTAGTTGTTGTGGTTATGACAGCTTCAGTTTCCTCTTCCTCTTCTTCATCAGCTTGCTGCAATATTAGATGTCTCCTTCTGCTTGGCCTGTCCCCAGGAATGGATTCCTCCCCCTTAGATGGTGCAGGGTTTGGAGATCCAGCCTGAGTAGGCTGAGCAGCTTCAGTTGTTTTGGAGACATCCGCAGTAGGACCTGTTTGGGAGACACCTGCTGCTTATCCCACTGATGCTGATTTCTCCTTAGAGGGAGATGAAGATTTCTCCCCCTTAGACTTGGTCCTTGAGGCAGATATCTTCTCCCCCTTTCAAGGAGATGGCACAGAGCCTTCAACAATGGGTCTGCCTGAAGAAACAAATTCAGCAGGCTAGGCAGTAGTTTTGGAACCAACAAGGCTATGCACTAAGAAAGCCAAGTTGTCCTTTACCTCTGCAAGTTAGGTAACACAGGTTTGAAGAGAGGCAGAGTGGGAAGTAGCAAGAGATGACAGCTGAGCAATGGCTTCCCTGTCAGAAGTTGTGAACAGCAAACTTTAAAGTTGTGCAAAATTTAATTCAAGAGAATCTTGCATATCATCAAGGTTTGATGACACAGAATTGGACAGAGAGATCACTAAGGTGTTCAAGCTGGCCACAGTGGAAGGGAGAGTGTTTGTACAAGTGTCAAGGAGAGCTGAAAGCTGTTGGGAAACAGCTGCCAAGGAGGACACAGAGTCCTGTTGGGTAAAAAGAATTGTTGAGAAGGTAGAGGAGAGTGTTTGCAGCTGTGCAATGAATGCAAGTAGCTGAGAGGATTGATCAGCTTGGGGAGCAGGGGTTGGAAAGGAAGTCCTGAACAAATCAAGGAACCCCTTAAGCTGAGCAGATACAGAGTCTGACATAATAGAAGTTAGGGAGGTCATTGAGGTTTCCAAAGAACCAATTTTGTTGGTCAACAATGAGAGTTGATCCTTCAAAGGATGATTTTTGGGAGATGGAGGAGTATGTGTGGATTTTTTGGATTGGGTAGATGGTGAGAATGTGAATGTGATGGTGATGGGGAAGATGTAGGGGTTTGTGGATTAGTGGGGGAAGGCAGGGAGACTTTGGATAGTAATTCCATAGCTTGGGCATAAGTGAGATGCCCCAGCTTGGAAGGGTCAAGGGAACCTTCAGCAGTGGCTGTATCTACATCATGAGGTGAAGTGGTAGGAGTTGGTGGCCTTTCAGATGCTACTTGTTGTGTAGCACCTTCATTAAGACTTGTGGTGGTTCCCTCAGTAGCACCTTGTTTTGCAGGTACCTCTTCATGGGGAGAATGGATGTGCATTGCAACATCATCAGTGGTGAAACCTGGTGATGGAATGTGCATTTGGGGAGCAGCCTCACCAGAGGGATGGTCCATTCCCTCAGGTTCATCAGCTTGGGATGAGGGTCCTTCAACAGCTGTTGGGTGTACAACAGCTGCATCACCAGGAGCAGAAGTTTGAGGCTGATCTGCTAGATGGTCTGTTCCAGCAGCTTTGGCACTATTAGACACAATTAGCATTTACACTTTTATACATATTGTATGTATTTATTTAATTCCTTAATGTTGTAAAGTGTAAATTATATTTAAATAAATGTTAAGCCTCTCCACCTAATTGGGTGTAATGAGTACCATTACCATGGTATCACAGCAAATTAATCCCACCCTTTCTCTCTTCCCATCCCACTGTCGTTCCCTCTTTCTTTCCCATTTTTTTTGTTTCCTGCGCCTGTTCTTCTTCCATGGCTTCTTCTTCTCAAGATTCTACCCTACCCATGAACACAATTCTTCATCTGATCACTAACAGATTATCATTTTCCAGTTATCTTCTATGGAAAAATCAAATGATTCCTCTTCTCACATATCAAAATCTGTTGGGGTATGTTGATGGGTCCTTTGACGCCCCTGTTCCGGAGGTTCTCGCTAATGAAAAGTCCATGCCAAATCCAGCCTTTACTGCGTGGATCTCTGCTGATCAGCGAGCAATTATTCTCCTCCAAGCATCCTTGACTGAGGATCGTTTTCTGAAATAATTGGCTTATCAACGGCTCGGCAGATTTGGGTTGCGCTTGAGAAGGCTTATAGTCACTCCTCTGTTGAACGAATTCAGAATCTTCGCGATCAACTTCGCCAACTCTCAAAGGGAACGTCCACTGTTGCTGTGTTTGGACGGTAATTCAAAACTATTTGTGATCAACTTTCCGCTATTGGTCATCCCGTTGATGAATCAGACAAAATTCACTGGTTTTGTGGTCTTGGTCCGTCTTTTGAGACGTTTTCCACCGCTATATGAGCCTCTCGGTCACTTACCAGTCTTCGAGATCTTCTTGCCCAAGCCAAGGCACATGAGTTATTTTTACAATCATTACATGGGACTTCTTCCCCACCAGCGGCTTTCTCTGCTCACTTAGATCCACCTGTGTCTCGTGGTGGTCATGGTAGTCGTGGTGGTCGTTCATTTCGCCAAAGCTTTTCACGCTCAATGCCATGTAACGTCTAGTGTCCCAGATTGGTTTGTTGACTCCGGTGCTACCGATCATATGGCTTCTTACACGACATTTGTATCTCAACCTATGCCTTATGCTGGAAATTCTAAGGTTGCTTTTGGGGATGGTAATGTTATCCTCATATCTCACATTGGCCAATCTATGGTTCACAATAATATTAAATTGCAAGATGTTCTAGTTGTCCCATCCATCACCAAAAATTTATTGTCCATTAGTAAATTGACGACTGACAATAGCATGGATGTTTTGTTTTCTCAACCTCATTTCTATATCCAGGATCGATCAACGAAACAACATCTGGCAAAGGGGCGATGTGAGCAAGGATTATATGTTCACTCAAATAAGCCAGAGGCATTTACGGCTGTTGCATGCTCGAAGTTATAGGCATCATATGAGCTTTGGCATTCTCGCTTGGGTCACGTTTCTTTTGATACTATTTCTCTCTTGAATAAATTAGGACACCTTTCAGTGACATCCTTATTATCTTCACCCGTTGTTTGCTCTCTTTGTCAACTTGCTAAGGCGCATCGATTACCTTTTGAACCTAATGAAAAACGTGTTTTGCATGTGTTGGACTTAATTCTTTGTGATTTATGGGGGCCATCCCCGGTTACTTCGGTTGATGGCTATCGTTATTATGTTGTTTTTGTGGATGATTTCTCTCGCTTTATTTGGTTTTATCTGCTTAAAACCAAGTCCGGTTTCCATATGGTTTTTGAGGCTTTCATTAAGTTTGTTCAAACACAATTTTCGTCTAAAACTAAAGTCTTCCAAAGTGACGGGGGCGCAGAGTTTTTGAATCATCATGTACGGCGTTTGCTTGATGACAATGGTACTTTTCATCGTATTTCATGTCCGTACACTCCACAACAAAATGGTAGGGTCGAGCAGAAGCACCGTCATATAGTAGAAACCGATCTTGCTATGTTATTTAACGGAAATGTTCCATCTTCTTATTGGGTCCATGCATTTCGCTCAGCTGTCCATATTATCAATTGGCTTCCTACTAGGGTATTAAATAATAAATCGCCATTCGAGCTCTTGTTTCTTCGGGCTCCATCTTATGATCAATTTCGCCCATTTGGATGTCTAGTATATCCTTTCTTAAGGGACTATGCGGAGCATAAATTATCACCACGCAGCCTTCCCTGCATATTTATTGGTTATTGTGCCCGATATAAAAGATATGCATGTCTTGAGCCTAGCTCCTCTCGCATTTTTATTACCCGACATGCCAAGTTTGATGAGCTTTTCTTTCCATTTAGCGGCACTTCTAATCGGGCCTCTGTTCATGACCTTCACCTAGTTGCCTTTTTAGATGATGCATCATCTTCTAAATAGACATCAGCTCCTGCTCAAAGCCCGCCTCCACAGCCGACTTCTTCATCCCCACTGGTTGTGGGCTGTGTGATGATCCAGTTCATGTCGCTGAGCCGCTGGCACAAGCCCAGTCACCAGTTCAAGTGCAGGTCCAGTCGACTGATGATTCGACCATCAATGTTCTGTCACCTGTCTCATCAGATAGTCTGCCACCGCCACTAGATAGTCTGCCTCCTGTTGTTTTGCCTGATAAAATCGAACCAGATTCATCCTCTGCTACTTCTTTACCAATTCCTCATGTTGGTCATCCCATGGATACACGGGCCAAAGCCGAGATCTTTAAACCAAAGCACAGCGTAGAACTTGCTCACACTAGTAAACATGGTTTCTATGCTGCCTTATTTGCACAGCATGACCAAACCACTTTTTCTTCTGCTGCTTCGCAGTCTCACTGGATGAACGCCATGAACGCTGAAATGCATGCTCTATGAACCAATCAGACTTGGTCGATAGTTCCTAGACCCATGGCTCGCAATGTGGTCGGTTGTGAGTGGGTGTTTCGAACTAAGTATCATTCTGACGGAACTATTGATCGCCATAAAGCTCATCTAGTTGCTCAAGGTTGTAGTCAACTTCCAGGTGTTGATTACTCGCATACTTTTAGTCCGGTGGTGAAGGCATCCACGGTTCGCGTTGTTTTGTCTTTGGCTATCATTAATGGTTGGCATCTTCACCAGCTCGACATCAATAATGCTTTTCTTCATGGAACTCTAAATGTTCCTGTTTACATGGAGCAACCGTCAGGTTTTCTTGATCCTCGTTTTCCAGGCCATGCGTGTCTTCTACATAAAGCTCTTGATGGTCTTAAACAGGCTCCACGGGCTTGGTTTCATCGTCTTAGTACTTTTTTGGTTAGTACCGAATTTGTATGCAGTCGAGCAGATCCATCTCTATTTGTGTTTTAATTTTGACCGGCAATGATGACACACTTATTCACTCTATCATCACTCGCTTGCACAACGAATTTGGAAATCAAAGACCTTGGTCGCCTAAATTATTTTCTTGGGATTGAAGCTACTTGCACTCCCACTGGCCTGTTTCTCAGTCAGACCAAGTACGCTCATGACATTCTTGCTCGGGCCGGTCTTCTTGATGCTAAACCGGTTCCTACTCCTCTTGCCTCGAACACGGCTTTTGTAACCAGTGGTGATGCTTACTCTGATCCCTCGCATTATCGGTCACTTGTTGGTGCTCTTCAGTATTTAACGATTACTCGTCCAGATATTTCGTACGCGGTCAACCAAGTTAGCCAATTCCTTAAAGCCCCTATTATTCCACATTATCAAGCAGTCAAGCGGCTTTTACGGTATGTCAAGGGTACGATTTCTTTTGGGCTCTCCTTTTCCAAACCATCATATACCACTCTTATCAGCTACTCTGATGTTGATTGGGCTCGTTGTCTTGAGACTCGCCGTTCCACTTATGGTTACTTGATATTCCTCGGGGGTAATCTTGTATCTTGGAGTGCCAAGAAACAACCAACTGTATCTCGCTCCAGTTGTGAATCTGAATATCGAGCTATGGCTAACACTGCAGCGGAAATCATTTGGATCACTCACTTGTTGCGAGAACTTCATGCGTTGCAACCGGATCGTCCAACATTGTTATGTGATAATCAAAGTGCTCTGTTTCTCACTAAAAATATAGTTTCTCACAAACGTGCCAAGCACATTAATCTTGATTATCATTTTATTCGTGAACTTGTGTCATTCGGTAGACTTCACACCAAGTTTGTTCCGACCAAGCTTCAAGTGGCCAACATTTTTACAAAGAATTTACCACGTCATAAGTTTGAGTTCTTTCGCGAAAAACATTGTATTGGTCCGCCATCGTTTCGCTTGAGGGAGGATATTAGACACAATTAGCATTTACACTTTTATATATACTGTATGTATTTATGTAATTCCTTAAGGTTGTAAAGTGTAAATTATATTTATATAAATGTTAAGCCTGTCCACCTAATTGGGTGTGATGAGTACCATTATCAGGCACCTCGTGCAGACTCAGATGGTGTAGGAGAAGTATGAAGTGGAGACTGTGTGGACTCAGTGTTTAGTGGAGTGGACTCCTGTCTTTCAATACCCTCAGCCTGTTGGGAGGCTCGGATAGAGGATGTGGTAGTCTCTAGGGGTGTTCATGGATGGTTAACCGAACCGAAATTGTAGTTCGGATGGTTAACCAGAGATACCGGTTCGGGGATTTCGTGAACCTAAACCTAAACCGAAAATACCGATCAGTTAACCGGTTTTTTCGGTTCGGATATTCGGTTAACCAATTCACCATTTTTTAATTAATAAATTAAATTTCAAGTTAAAAAATTTCAACAAATAATTTCTAAAAATTTCAAAAGCCAAAGATAATAATATCGATGAATAAAACTATAAATTATCTATATATTATCTTTAAAAATCTAATAGAAACAAGAAAACTAGTTTATAATCTTTATAAATTAAATTGTTCTAGCATAGTTTTTTGTAGTTTTGGATTTAACAATTAATGTAAACTAATAAATAAGTTAAAATTTTAAATTATTGTTGGGATAAATGTTAATATTTGTATGCCTAAAAGTTAAAATATATAAAATTAAAATCTTTTCGGTTTTTCGGTTAACCGTCCGTCACAAAAATTGTGAACCGAAACCGAAGGTTTTTTCGGTTCGGTTAACCAAACCGAAAATAATTAAAAATTCAGTTCGGTAAACCTCAAAATCGGAACGGTTTTTCAGTTTTTCGTATCGGTTTTTTGGTTTCGGAATGTTTTGAACACCCCTAGTAGTCTCCGTTTGTACAACTGGTTCCTGTTGGGAGGAACCAGAGGGTCTAGGCTAACTCTAGGTTGACTCTTGTTGGCGTGAAGCCTGCTCCAATTGTGCTGAACTTTCTCCCAAAATAGGAGAAGCAGCAGGGGTTGCTTCTTTTTCAACTGACTCCTGTTGGGAGGGATTAGAGGGGCTAGTGTGGGATGATGGCTTCTTTTTGGCTAAGGATTTGTGTCTGTTATATGATTTCAGGGATGTAGTGGAGGATGGATGTTGTGGAGAAGTGATGAGGGGTTCTGTTTGGACTGGAGGTGAGACTGGGTCAGAAACAGGAGGGTTAACCTATTCCATGGTCTCAGGTGCCACAAAGGCACCAGCCACAAAGGCTTCAGGTTCAACAGATGAACTAGAGTGAGAAGTCTGCTCCCCCTCAACCATTGAGACTGGGGGCAGACTTAGACTTAAGTGTTTTAGCCTTCTTGCGGACAGGCTTAGCTTCAGTCGATTCCAGGCCTCTTTTGACTACCTTGGGCCTGGATTTGGATTTTCCTTTGGAAACATCCACTGGATCCACCCTCACAGTAGAGGGTCCTTCCACCAAACCAAGTAACCTCCTCATTGGGGTAGATAGAGGTGGCTCATTGTCGAGTACTGGAGTATAAAAGACTCTATTCCCAATGACAGGGAATGCAGCAATAGTTAACAAGGGTTGAGAGGTGTAGAGATGCTCACCACAGACATGTTTGAGGATGAGGCTTAGAAACCTTGGGTATCTTACAGCAGCAGGACGATGTTCTTGCTGCACCAAGTTCCTCATATTCACGAAAATCCATTTGGCCATGTTCAGTGTAGTCCCATCCACAAACTGCAGGACTATGGGAATTTCATCCCTACTAAGCTGGTCAAAAGAACCAACTTTGCAGCCAAAAGACATCACCACCGAGGCAAATAAGAAACTATAAGTGAGTAATAAATCCCTTCTGAACAATATGGCTCCAACTTTGGGTTATCCTAGGCCACAGAAGCGTAGCAGGTTGCCCATCTGATCATCCTCAGGTTGTGGTTTATCATACGTTTCATCAACAGGAAGATGAAGAACTTCCCTGAGAAGAGTAGCGGTTATCTCAATGGTTTGAGACCTACTGACGATGGTTCCCCTGATGGTTATGGTTGAAGGATCATAAGCACAGGTGTACCAAAACTCACAAACCATCTCCTGGTACAGACCACCAGGAGAGGCAGTCATAGCATAGTGCAGGGGATGAGCTTGCAGAAACTCCACCATTTTTTCATACCCCTTTCCCATATAGTTTTTGGGAATGGTTAAGTTGGCTATGTAGTTGGTGGGTTTCAGTGTGAGCATCGTGGTGACAGACGAATGTTTTTGAACATCGTCACCAACGAATACTGGTAGCAGGGGGTTGTTTTTGTGAACCATTTGGAAATAAGTAGGATGAAGGATTACTTGACACTTAGTCGATTTAGGGTTTTTCAGGAAGTTATGGAAGCAGTAGAGAAGAAGAAGAAGATGAAACACTGATGGAGGTATTTATAGGATTTGAATGTGAGTGAGTAGGAGAGAGAAAGGTTTAGGCGGTTGATTTGAATGTTCTTTAACGGAATTCAGAACGGTTTGCCATGTCAGAACGGTTGTCAGACCACTTGACACTTTTTAACTACTAACATACGTTAACAAACATTATCCTCATGTAATTAAGTTAAATAAATACATAATTTAAGAAACTTAAACATGAAGAAAGTTAATTAAATCTGATGTTCCAAGCTGTTGTTCAAACCTGTGATGAGCAGGTTTCATCATAAACTGATCATCCCAAGTTGTTCATTCAACTTGTGCAGCTAGATGACAACATGTTTCTGTTCAATAGCTGATCAGGTTACAAGACAATGTCTTGTATGACAGGTTAAGAGAGTGAGCAGGTTAAAAGTTTGTACAACAGAACAGGTTTGAGATCAAAACATATTTTGTCAAGCCTATAATACGTCCAAGCTGTCGAAGTTTTCAGAAATTTGGCTAAGTACAGAACAAGTAGAGCCTGTTCTGTCCAAGCTGTTCTGAGAAATTTGAACAGTTTGAACATATGATCTTTTAGAGCATTAATGGCACTTAGTTGCTTTTATTTAACATGCCCAAATTGCTTACCAGGTAATAAAACCTGTTTTCATCAAGAGGTTTGGTGAAAATCTATACAAGCTGTTCATCTGTGGAAATAAAACTTACCTCCACATTACCTTTTTGGATGTGATCTCTGATGGAGTGATGTCTGACTTCTATATGCTTTGTTCTGGAATGAAACATTGGATTGTTGGAGATAGCTATGTAACTTGTATTATCACACATAATAGGAATTTTTCTATATACAAGTTCATAATCCTCAAGTTGATGCTGCATCCATAGAATCTGCCCACAGCAGCTTCCAGCAGCAATGTACTCAGCTTCAGCAGTAGAAGTAGAAACTGAGTTCTGCTTATTGCTACACCAACTGACCGACTTTCCACCAAGGAGTTGACATCCACCTGTTGTGCTTTTTCTGTCTAGCTTGCATCCTGCAAAATCTGAATCTGAATAACCAATTAGTTCAAGGCTGGAGTCTTTGGGATACCAAAGACCCAGACCTGGTGTACCCTTTAGGTATCTGAAGATTCTTCTTACAACAGCTAGATGTGATTCCTTAGGTTCAGCTTGTAACTTAGCACATAAACAGGTAGCAAACATATTAGCTGGTCTACTAGCAGTTAAATAAAGCAAGCTCCCAATCATGCCTCTGTAAGCTGTTACAGATCAGCTTTGCCACTGGCATCATCATTCAATTTTACATTGGTTGCCATTGGGGTTTTGATGGGAGAATTTTGATCAAATTTAAACTTTTTCAAAAGATCCGAAGTATACTTTCTTTGATTAATAAAAATTCAATTTGAGGTTTGTTTAACCTGTAATCCTAGAAAAAAAGTAAGTTCACCCATCATACTCATTTCTTATTTTGATTTCATGAGTAGTGAAAAATTCTTACATAGCTGCTCATTAGTAGATCCAAATATTATGTCATCCACATAAATTTGAACAAGCATAATATCAGACTTCACTTTCTTTATGAGCAATGTGGTATTCCCTTTACCTCTGGAGTAGCCATTACTCATAAGGAAATCGGTAAGAGTGTCATATCAGGCTCTAGGGGCTTGTTTCAGACCATAGAGAGCTTTGTCCAATTTATAAACAAAACCTGGATGTTGTTCACTTTCAAAACCTGGAGGCTATTTGACATATACTTCCTCCTGTGGCTTACCATTTAAAAAAGCAGTCTTCACATCCATTTGAAATACCTTCATGCTCTTGTGGGCAGCATATGCTAGAACAAACGAATTGCTTCTAACCTGGCCACTGGAGCAAATGTTTCATCATAGTCTATCCCTTCTTCTTGTCTATAGCCCTGAGCAACCAATCTAGCCTTATTTTTTATGACATGACCTTGCTCATCCATCTTATTTCTGAAAACCCATTTGGTGCCAATTATGGTTTTAACTTTAGGAACAGGGACCAGCTTCCATACTTTATTTCTCTCAAACTGATTGAGCTCTTCATGCATGGCAGTGTTCCAATTGGCATCTTTTAAAGCATCATCCATTTTCTTTGGCTCCATCAGAGACACAAAGCTAGAAAACATACAAAAGTTTCCTTAGATGTCCCATCTTGTTTGTACCCCTTTGTTGATGTCACTAAATATCTGAACTTTGGGGTGACACCTGATCCACTTAGGATCATGTCTCAATGAAGATTCTCCTATATCATTTCATCTTCATCAGGTCTTCCAGAACAGCTTTCAAGATTTTCAGACACACTGTTATCTTGAGTCTGTTCACCTGATGAACATAAATCTCTATTGTTAAACACATCAGCAGAAGATCCAGGAAAATCAGCATTGATTGGTTCTGGACATGATGTATTAATTATGTCAGTACACTTATTCACACAGAGAGTATCAACATAGTCATCATCATGTTCATTGTGATTAACAGGTTCCGCTCTGGGTGAAGTGAAAGCTTTTGAGTCCTTTTCTTCATTGATGGAATGCATGAGATCGTCAAAGCTGAATTCTCCTGAAACTAATTCAGGAACAGCTTTGGTGGGGGAATTCCTAGACTCTTCAAAGGTGACATTGATAGATTCATCTATCTCCTTTCTTTTGTAGTTGTATACTCTCTAGGCTTTAGAGATAGCAGAATATCCAACAAACACACCTTCATCAGCTTTGGGTTCAAAATTTTCCAGTTGGTCCTTTGATTTATAATGAAGCAGGGACATCTAAACACATGGAAATACCTAATATTTGGACTCCTCCCTTTGATTAACTCATAAGGAGTCTTGTTGAACCTTTTCACCACTAAGGATCTATTTTGAGTGAAGCAGACAGTGTTAACAACTTCAGCCCAAAATGATGTCGGCAAACCTGATGCACACAACATGGTTCTAGCAGCTTCAATAAGAGTTATGTTTCTCTTTCAGCAACTCCATTTTGTTGTGGAGTTCTTACAACTGAAAAGTTTTGTGAGATTCCTCTTTCTTCACAGAAGTCCTCAAGAGGTACTGTTTCTGAATTCAGTACCATGATCACTTCTAAGCTTCTTAACTTGAGCAGAGTTCAGCACTTCCATCTTTTTGATAAATCCAATAATTTCTCTAGCAGCCTCTTCTTTGGACTTCAGAAAGATCACCCATGTAAACCTGGAGAACTCATCAACCATTACTAGAGTGTATCTTCTACCTCCTAGACTTGGGACACTGACAGGTCCAAATAAGTCCATGTGGATTAAGAAGAGAGGAGTATCAATAGAAAAATTATGCTTTGATTTAAAAGATGTTTTTCTCTGCTTGCCTATCTCACAAGCTATGAAGAGTTTGTCCTTAACAAAGGTTATAGAAGGCAAACTTATTACCAACTCTTTCTTACAGAGTTTGTTGATATTCTTGAAGTTCAGGTGTGATAGCCTTTTGTGCCATAACCAAGTTAGATCTGTATTGCTTCTTGAGATAAAATAGGTATCAGTTGTGGGATCAGCAGATTTCATGTCCACAACTTATACACCTTTTTTCCTTTGTGCATACATCACAACTTTGTATTTGGAATCCGGTATTTACCTTAAGTGCTCATCAAAATTAACCATGTAGCCAGCATCACACAGTTGACTGATGCTTACAAGATTGTGTTTTAGCCTAGACACATAGGCTACTCTTTTGAATATAGCAGCACCAGCTTGAAGTAGTGGATCCCTGAACATTATCACCAAAGGTGACTTTTGGCCCTTTTTCAGGCCTGAGATCACTCAGCAGGTCCTTGCAACCTGTCATGTGGCCTAAGCAGCCGATGTCCAAGTACCAAACCTGGGATGGTTGTTTAACCTGCAGAGTGTCATGGGAAAATATTAGTTATTTTTAGGGGAACTCATCATAAGGATGAGTTCTCCTTCTTCATCAACATTTGTTAATGGACCAGTTAGATCAGCACTAATATTTCCTATTTGGATTTTATCAGCTTGGATACTATCCTCATTGACCATGTTACTTCCAACACTGCTGGTTTTTGCAATGTTGGAACTAGTAGTGTCAGCAGGCCTCATGTCCTCAGTTTTAGGACAGTCTTTAGCCATATGTGTCTTCTTTCCACATTTATAGCATTTTCTCTATTTAGACTTTTTGGAAGAAGTACTTCCAGAAACACATTCTGAAACATTTTTGTTGAACTTCTCAGTAGGTTTAGCAAACTTATTACTATTTTTAGAAGAATCAACAGTCTGAGTGGAAGGCACAATTGCAACAGCTTTATCGGTATCATCTTTTCTCTTTTTAGGAGGGCAGAGATCAAATATAGGAAGTTTGATTGGCCTTTGACCTTCCACAGGTTTGGGAAACTTATTCCCAACGTTCTCAGGTTGATCAATGGCTTTGCCTTTGCCCTTACTAAGATGTGATGAATGTTGTCTATCAACGTAATCATTGTATTTGGTTTTGAAAGACTTACCTTCATTTATAACCAGTTTTCCACTATGACTTAAAAACTTATTTGAAATCACAGCAGATTTACTTTCAATATGAGACTTACCCCTGGTAAAACCAGGCTGCTTACCTTTTGAAAACTTTTTCTCAAAATGCTCAACATCAAAAGGATTAATAGGTTTCTTACCATCAGCTTTAGATCCAGAACCTGTCTTGTTGACAGGTTTAGTGTCCAAAGCTGCAGTTTGAACTTTTTTTCCATTCTTTTGCTTGTGTGACCAAGTTGAGCACTTAGCAGACTGATTTGATGGAGAACACATTCCATCATCAGTTTTTAGAACTTTCTCACACAAGCTGTCAGTGTTTTGAGGCCTGACAAACCTATTTGTTAAGACTAGTTTTCCATTTACTATCTGAATGAAAGTACTTGGAAGCTCACCAAGAGCGGTTAAGTCTTTTTCCAGATTATTTATCTCAACAATTGAAGCTGTTGTATCAAGATCGCCTCCAAGATAGGCTTGGATTTGAGCAGGGATCTGTTGACTCATACAATGATTGAATTTTTGTGCAGATTGGCACCAAGTTCAGTTTCCAACTTATGGAAGCTGTCCAGTTTACTAGTTTTTATTTCAAGATCAGTTTTTAGCTTGGAGATCTCAGACAACAAAGCATTATGCTTCTCAATAGAAACTTTTAGATCAACAAGTAAATATTCAAACATTTTAACTTTTTCATCAGAACTGTAATCCATAAAATTTTGTACCTTATACATCATTGTTGGGTTCCAGTTCTCCAAGCTGCTGAGAGCTTCAGCTTCAGCCAGGTCCTGTTTGAAATTATTTGTTGATGGGACATCAGTGTTGGCCATCAGACAATTGTTATCTTCTTCATCTGATGATGAATCAGATTCCATCCAGTCACATGTCTCAGCCATGAGTCCCTTTTGCTTGTTGGAAGCCACTAAGTCTTCCAATTTTCTCAGCTTAGCCATGGCCATTAGGTACTTAACCCTGTAGCCATTGTCATTATTTGTCTTGTATGGTTTGGATGTTGAGCCCAACAACTTTAGACACACAGTCAGCAACTATATGGCCTGTTTAGCCACATTTAAAGCACTCAGCCTTAGTTTTGTCAAATGCTTCTTTTTGATGGCACCTGACTTCTTTTGCAGGATTTTTCCTCCAAACCTCTTATTATTGAATTTACTGACAAGCATAGCAATCATTTGCTCATCATCAAATTCAGTAAGATCTTCACAGTCTTCTTCCTCAGACAATCCTTCCAATTCATCATCATCCTATTGATCAGCTTGTGTGAACACATCACACACCTGACCAGCAGGTTGTCTCACGTTGGCCACTAAGGCAACACCTCTTTTGGACATCTCCAAGGCATTTCTTTTCTGTTGCCTTGATTGTTCATCATTTAGTAAAGACCCATACTGATTTACAAGATCCATACCTTTGATGGTGCCTGAGTTTCTTAGGATAGTAGAAAAATAGCTCCATTCCTCAGGCAGAATGTCCAAAAACTTGTTTACCAGAGTTAAGTTGTCCTTGGTGATCCCAACAGCTTTGAGATCATTGATTAGAGCAGTGAATCTGGTATAAGTTTCAGTGTGAGACTCCTTTGGCCTTGCAAATAAGAGTTCAAAATGTCTAACAAAGGGTTCTGTTCACAAAGAACAGATGACTTAGAATTTGTCCAAGCTACTCAACAGGTTAGAGCAGCGTAGACAGTTTATGTCCAGCCTGTTCAACAGAATAGAACAGGTTGGGCAATCTGTCTTAGTTGCAATAAATGCAACAGGGTAAACAAATTTATCTAATATTGCAAATCACTTATCAGGTATCAATAAGGCATTAACAGGCCTTAAATTACACCTTCAAGTGCATCAAATAGGTTTGATTAATAATCTCCCCCTAAGATGTAGAACAAGTTTGACTGAGGCCTTTTTGTGCCTAACACTTTATTTGATCCTTAATAGAGCTTATGTGAGAGATTGCAAACACTGAGGCACATGATCTCATATGAGTTCTATAAGCAAGATTTATTTATGCTTTTATTTGCTTGCCTCTTTAGCATTTTTTATTCAACATGCCATATTTAAGCATTACTTGGTGCATTTCTTTAGCATTTAGAATTATTGTAAGCAAATTTGATGCTAACCACTAATCCTGGGGCATACATAGGCAATCTAGTCCCGTATCACAGACTGATCATCTGTGGCAGTAATAATCTAGTGGTTACATTTCCTTTCCTAAGGTGCAATGTCTTAATTGGTGTAAACTTTATTTGGTGCAAGTTCTATCTGGTGAAACCTAACAAAGACATATTTAATCTTACATATTTTGTCAAATAGCATACATGCGTCATGATTAATCTTGTTATCTCTCTAAGCAATTAGCCTACGATTGCTATATTACAATTTTACAGGCAAAGGTAAAGAATAAGCCGGACCTTCTGCTTAGATCTACTATATGATCAACCCAGATGACTTTAGTTCATTATTTCAGCTTGTGGTATTTCCTTATAATGCTTTGGGATCTGGGTAGCTACTTTTAGTTTTAATTGTGATGTAATAACAACGTTGTATTGAAATCTTTTAGCACGTGTAGTGCATGAATTTAATGTAATATTTTATTTTGATTTATGAAAGAATTAGACTTATTATGATGATTATGGTATATGTTTATCATTCCTGGGATTATTATTGCATGTTTTAAGACAGGATGTGACACTTTGGGTGCTAAGGAGGCAAAATAGTAAAATGTCTCATCCTTTGTGGTCTTAAAGAAAATTGAAGAAGCAGCCAAAGAAGGAGAAAGAAGAAGAGAAGGAGAGAAATGAGAAAAAAATGTCTCTATGGCCAAGGGAAAGGAAGTAAAGGCCTCGGTGGCAAAAGGGAAAACAGTATCAACCATTACCTCATGCATCAGAAGACAACTCCACTTTGACAATGCTGCCAAAAAAGAGGTTTCATGATATTGCCTATAGAAGACTCGCTAAGAATTAATTGTCAAAGTTGTTTCAATTTCAAGGAAGAATCAACCTTAAAAGCTGCAGATCATAAGACATGGTGCTGAGGGTCCTGTTAAGGAGCCATATGAACCAAGTGATGTTGCAAGACTAGCATATAAGGAGTGGGTTGAACTCGTAGTGGATCTAAGCCAATTAAAATGTAATACTGCTAAGATAATCTGTGCTTTTGTCAAGAAGCTGATCGATAGGGTAAAGAGTCTTAGTCTCATTCCAAAATAGGTTGCAGATGGTAATTCTACTGCTGACTATAGGGTTAAACTTAGAGGAAAGAGAGGTAAGAAAGATATTAAGTTGGAAGAGATTGTGATGCTCATTGATTCTTCTTTCTATGCTACAGAGATCAGGAGGTTGGATCATACATTTCCAAGAGGTGTAGAGCCTATTGAGGTTATGCTTATTGAAGAGTCTAAGGTAGGGGTGTTCTTTATGGATCATCTGTCTAAGAAAGTGTGCTTTAAAAGAATGAAGCAACTTAACTTAGCTAGTGTCAAACTGATTATGGCTTTAAGGCTGATGCAAGCCTTCCAAGATCATGCCAAATGGAGGGCTACTATAGTAGCTAAGTTGACAAGAATGAAGGATAAATGAGAGTTAAATGGTCCCAACTTGTTCTTTGTGAAACACGAGGTTAAGGAGTTTGACATGAAGAGAGAGAGAGAGAGAGAGAGAGAGAGAGAGAAAGAAAGGAGAAATAGAAGGTTCATAGCACCAGGTTCTACACATGTTGAAGATATAGACTAAGTGAGAAGAATGGAAGTTGGTCATCGATTGATCATGCTTGCCATTATTTGGCTCCCAACAAAAAGAATCCATTAGTTGTACTTGTTTTGTTGTTTTTGTACTTCCTTGTAAACATTAGTTGTTTATTAATACTTTTCATTATGTAATAGCTGATCATTTACTTTACTTCAATGTTATAAATTTCAATTTACTTTTGTAGTGTAAATAGATAGTGAATGCTAGTGTTCTCTGTCTTAGGTACATTATCACAAATAGGGGGAGATTGTTAGGCACAAAAATGCCTTAATCAAACCTATTCTTTATCATAGGGGACTTCTTTGATCAAATTTGATTGATACACTTAGGGGGAGATCGTTGTGCACAAAAATGCCTCAAGCCAACCTGGAGATGATTTTCAATATTAATCTAAGTCATTCGAACACTGTTACATTAGTTGTAACTAGCTAGAATGTCAAATTTGTCCTCATTAACTGAACAGTATTAATAGCTTATGTCCATTGGAGGTTTGACATAGTTAATTGTACTATTCTTTGTGAACAGAACATGTTCTTTGTGAACAGGTTAGACACTTATTAGAATGTGTGTTCCAAGTCTTCATGTAATATTTGAACATTGGGATCAGCCTGAAGAGTCAAGAAAAAGTGGAAAAGCAGAACTTCTAAAGTTGTTTATTCACTTGAAGACAAAAAGATATTTGAAAAGGTGACCGAAATGGCTTTAAAAGGAGTTTAAAGTATATAAGTTGATTTACTCCTCTGGAATTAAGCTAGAACAACAGAAGACAGAAGAACAAGACAAATATTCTGCAGCACAAAGACAAAAATGCCTTTCCTCAGACTTGTCTTTTTGCAAAAAAGTAAGTTTCTCTCTTAGTGAATGTAACACCCCAATAATTTAAAAGGGTATTTAACTTTGCGAAACAATTAGAATTATGAACTTAAGTGCAATATTATGAGTGAATTGCTAAATATTAGTGATAATATTATTATTGGGACTTGAATAAGGAAAGAAAAATAAAAGGTTGGTTGTATTGAAATGACAAGAATAGCTAATGCACTTTGACAACTAAATAATGACTATGTATGACATAAAAGGTGATTAATGTGGTGTTTGAATATATTTAATATAAATATGTCAAAACTACCAATTGGGTATCGAATTATTGAATTAATGCATGTTATAGCATGATGGTTTGTAACGCAAATAAAAGATGTTTAAGAAAGGGTTGTGTGTGAGAGATAAGTCGGAGGGGGCAAAGTGGCAAATGGCCAAAAACTTCTCCCCTCCCCTTTTCTTTAGAACCGTATACACACACACACACAAAACATTTGCACACTTTCATCTTCTTGCAAATAGAGAGAAAAGAAGAGAAAGAGCCAGGGTTTGCAAGGTTCATCACCAAAGTTGAAAGATTGAAGATTTATCTTTAATATTTGAAGCATTTTGAAGGTATAACACCTCTTCTCCATCTCCTACTTCATCTCCTTCCTTTGTTCTTCATTTGAAGATTCTAGCCCTAAACGGGTTTTTTTTATTGAGTTAGAAATTGACTCATGTATCAAGTGTAGGTTAGTGTTTCTGGTTTATAAATGTATTTGGGTCATAAATATGTGATTTATTGGGTGGATTAGGTGATGATGGGTGGAAACCCAAACTGAATCTCCATTTGAGCTTTAATGGTGGAAGTGGGAAAGTTGTGTTGATTTAGCATGTTTATATGATATTTTGTGATTCAAATATGTTAAGTTGTGAAATGATATTGATTTGAGTCAAGTGGAAACTCATTTGGAGTTGGAATTTGGTGAATTCGGTGAAACCCAAGTTGGAGCTTCATTTGAGCTCCAATAGTGTATGAAAGATAAATTGCATCAAGATACATGTTTTATATGATAAATATGAACCAAATATGTTATTTATGGCAATGGAATTGAATGGAAGCTAGTAGGAACTCATTTAGAGTTTTGAAGGCTTAGTTTGGGTTTTGGTCATTTAAGAACTCAATTGGAGTTCATATGAATTCCATGGAGTAATGAAATGCTATATTATGGTTATAATTTGTTTAGAAAGTATTCGTTTATGTTATTAAAGTGTTTTCATGTGTTAGGTAACACAAAACATGTGCAAGAACTCAATTTGGTGTTTTAAGTCTAAACCGCACACCACGTGTTCGGTGAAATGCCACAATGAGTACCTAAGCATTTTGCGATTGGGTTTAATGTTTAAATATAAATTTAATGCCTAAATATAGCCTAAATATATTTAATATTGCTATGGAATTGGTTAGAATTGAATGCAAGCTCAATTGGAGCTTGGTGTTGTCGGTTGGAGTTTTCGGTCATTTTAGGACTCGACTGGAGTCCGTATGAGTTCCATGGAATCATGAAATGTTATGAAATGATTCTAATATGTTTAGAGGGGTTTAAGTGACCTTAATATGCTAAATATATTGTTGGTAAAGTCCCTTACGAATGTTGGGAGCATTGATGGAGGTTGTGGGGGAGTTGAGTGCATTTATGTCAAAAAAAATGAGCAGGGAGCTGTCCACAAAGGTGGTAGCAGTGCTACCCCACCCCTGGTCGCGCCATGACCACCCTACTGTCCCAAAAAGTCATTTTTCTTGGTTATGGGTCGGTGCTTGGGTCTTATACTTGCAATATACCTCTAAATTAAGTATTTAAAGGGTTTGGGGGCCTCTAATCCATTCCGGAACTCGTAGGGCCTCATTTGGACTTAGTACTTTCAGTTTGATATCCCTATACTCTTAGCCCATTCTTAGGGGCTTATATTGTGTTCGGGGGCTTACGGGTGCGCGTTATGAATGCTTTTAGGTGAATCGAGTCGAAAGGGGCTTGATTGCAAGCTTTAGCCATTTCGGGGCTATTGTGACTTCGTCGGAAGGCTTTTGAATCCTATTAACTGATCACTATGAGTTCTATCATTAGTGTTACATAATGTGCATGTATTTCATTGTTTTACCTCGTTGAATACTTTGTGGAGCTATTTGTTGACATATAGATAGTAATTGCATATTTGCTTTCATTTCTCACATGTATGATTCTTTTGGCTTATGTGAGGCACGTTGGACCTCACCATACTTGATATGCTTTTAATTAACCTCACCTGGATATCCATGGATAATGTTGGGCTAGCTCTAAGCCTAAATTGAGCAATAATGTTGAGCTAGCTCTAAGCCTAAATTGAGCAATATGTTGGACTAGCTCTAAGTCTAAATTGAGCATGGCATTGGACTAACTCTAAGTCTAAATTGAGCAACACTTTGGACTAGCTCTAAGTGGTTGTTTGGTAGTTACTTAATCATTTAGTGCTGAATGATTAAGATGTTTGAATGATTTAGAAGCTCGGAATGAAATTGGTTTTAAATGAAAACGTGGTGTTTGTTTTCTATGCTGAATGAGATTGTTGAGTGGATAAAATTACCATGTTAACCTTTACATATTTTAATATAAATATATATTATTTGATTTGTTCAATTATACCAATAATAAAAGAACTAAAGAAAACAGCGACCATTAAATTATTTATAATAATAATAACATAATTAATTATTATCGTTATTATTTTAAATAAAAAATAGACAAGAGGACAAGACTCATCAAAACCATCACTGGCTCAGTTCAAAACATTTGACTTCTTTCAAACTTTTCATTGTATCTTCCAAATCAAGATTCCTTTCACACCCCAATAGCACTTTGCTCCGGCCGTCTCTTTGCTCCGACTGTCTCTTTGCTCCGACCGTCTCTCCTCCACGCAATGTCGTCTTGCCTCCTCCAAGAAATACCACGACACCGCCTTCGCTTCCACACATCATCGGAGCACTGCCTCACTTCTTTCACGTAACAGCGAGTCACCGACACCTTTGTGATACCATAAGTTCTTCCCTTTCTTCCAAATCTTCTCCTTCCTATTTATGTTTTTCTATTTGGGTTTTCATATAATGGTTTGGGTTTTTTAATCTAGGTTTTCATGTATTGATTTTGGTTTCTGTTTACTGATTTATGTAAAGATTTGGTATTTTCTTTTGTTGTTACTTGTTAAATCTCTTGCTAAAGGGAGAGAAGGGCTTGAGAAACAAGGGTATTAGAGTCAAATGATGGATCATCTAATCGTTCAGCATCATTCAGCATGATTCACACACAGAATCGGTCAGCACATTAGAATCATTAAGTAGAGTTTTTTTTTGCTCAACAAACATCCAGAATGCTGAGAGAATCAGAGGGCTTCTTTTGAATCATACCATTCAGAAGGAAACAAACACGACCTAAGTCTCAATTGAGCAATATGTTGGGCTAGCTTTAAGCCTAAATTGAGCAATACGTTGGGCTAGCTCTAAGCCTAAATTGAGCACTTGATGATATTGGTTAATGTACATACTTGTTGCTTTTCGTTGCATGCATGTATGTTATGTATCCTTCTAATCTAGCAACTCACTCAACTTTGTTGACCCCCTTCAGTTGTTGGACCCTTTCAAGTAAAAGAAAGCATCACACCTAACCATCTTGGTATTGGATTGATCCTTGACTAGCGACTCCATTGTTTTCGCATATCTTTGATAAAGCTTTGGGTGGGGATTTAGTGGACTCCCGTTTCGGTATACGCACGTGAATGAACTTAGCTTTTATTCATGGTTAGGTATTTTGGATGTTTAAAATTTGTATTCCCGTCTGCTTTGATCCATGATCCCCCACACTTTGCTCATTATTAGGTGGCAAAGTGGGAAGTATCATGTTGATGACTTTTGAATATTGAAAATTTAAATTTGACCACAATTCCGCAAGTAATTATCGTTAATTATTATTAATTGTTCGTGAAACATCTATATTAGTTGGAAGGGTGTTTCAGTGAGACATTCCTGCCTTTCTCTACATCCAATGAAGAAGCTTCATTGGGATTCAATATGACGCCTATATAAAGAAGGTTCCAAGGAGAAGAAAAGTAAGAGTGATACTTGACAGTTCAAACATGCACGTATTTTCAAGAAGCACATACTTCAACTTGAGTGACTAAAGCAAGATGTGTCCAAGCTATTCTAAGTCAGCCAGTCCTCAAAGCTATTCAGTGTTCCAAAAGGTGATCAATTAAGTATTGTTTATAAAACACTTAGTGTATTAAAAATTGAGTGACTCTTAGTTTGTTCATTTCTCATCTCACTTTGGATCTTTCCGCAATCCAAACTATTTGGTAAAGTATACTTGTTAATATAAACATAAAAACGTTGAGAACAATCTGTGTGATTTTGTTTAAGCTGTATTCACCCCCTCTACAACCACTCTTGAGTTACTTGCGATATACTTTCGGGGCCTACAATATGTGTCAGAGAATCGGAAACATCTCAAACGGCTATAGTAAAATGAAAATATTTATTTTTAGCTCTTGAATAAGCTAAAATAAACTCAAGTGTGTGAAAACACTTGTTTTTCTCGAATATATCACTTCATATGTGCATAAAAATGTGTTATTTAAAAATTACACATAATTTTGAAAAATATCAGCATCAGAGTGTATCTGAAATTCCTCTTGCAAATTATTTTAAATTTAGTCAACTGAGATTAAGAAGAATAACAAAAAAAAAAAAAAAAAAAAATCGAACACATTGTATATCATTTCAAGCTCTGTGTTGAACTGATAAGAAATCTTGACTAGAATATTATCGTAGCGGAAGCTTGGGTTTTTGCACTGATGTGTATAGTAGTGATTATTATTAAGCACGGGTCCTAAACTGGGCATTCAGGAGCCATCTCTTGAAGATCGAGTCCTAGCTTGATATGTCTAGAAACGATTTCTTTGAAGTGAATGTCCTACTCTGATTTGAGTAGAAGTCTTTTCTTTATGAGGGCGGGTCCTACTCTGAAGTAAAAACCATAAACATGCAAATCAAGATATCCGCAGTATCAAAATTGATTTGGATCTAGACTTATTAGCACATTTGCATACCAACTGAAGCACGGGTTTAGGTACCCATTTCCAAACATATATTTTATTTTCAACATTAAAAATCAGAAATCAAGTTTCTATTTGTAGTGGAAAAATTAATGTCTGACTTAACAAGGAAATTTGAATTTAAACAATCAAAATTATTCAAATATTTCTTTTAAAAATTTAGACGGGTACTAGCTTGTTTCTGGTAATACTTCTTAGTGTTTAAAGAAGACACCATCTTTAAAGAAAAAGTAGTATTGAAATGAACCTCATATATAGAAGATTCACCTACGTAACCTTTATCGAAAGTTTGATAGTTAATTTTGGTTTGCATTTGATTCTTTTTAGAAGATATTTAAGCTTAAGATCAGAAAGTTGTCCAGCCTCTTGATTATGTAAAGATTTTGAATCATAGGAAGTTGTTTTCATAAAATAGTGACATTTTCAAGATCAAGTTCAATTTCTTCTTCATCGTCAATGATTGATTTTCAGATTTTTAAAAGGGATAAAGTCGTACAAATGTATGTTACTTTACTAAAATTATCGACGTGTCTAATGTAGTTTTTTTACCCGGATGATACTTGTACGTGAATTTTATTGCTGATATGGTACATTTGTTGACTGGTTACCTGTTCCACCGGTAAAACTCTATTTTTTTAATATTTTAATTTTGGGATAAATTCGTACAAATGTATGCTACTTTACTGAAATTATCGATATGACTAATGCAGATTTTCTTACCCGGATTATACTCGTACTTGGATTTTATTGTTGATATGGTATATTTGGTGACTGGTTACCGGTTGTACCAGTAAAACACTACTTTTTTTTTTCAAAAATTTTATAGATTTTTTTAAAATGCTATGGAATTAACCACTAATTATATCTCGATTTAAATATCTGAGTTTTTATGGTTTTTATGTTCATATTCTGGGTTTTTTAGTTGGGCAAAAGCCATACAAATGTAAGATACTTTACTAATATTACCGAAATGACTAATTTACTTTTTTTTTTTTTACCCTTTTGGTACTTGTACTCATATATGACCTGTCAATATGGTACATGACACCGGTTTTTGGGACTTGTTATTGGAGCAACCGGTTACCACAAATTACGTGGATATAAAATTAAACGGTATTATGTGAGGTGGCTGGACAAATCACCGGTTATTAAAATAGACCTTATATATCAAAACTACAGTTCAATTAACGCTCAAAACCCTTTCTCGGATTCAAAAAATTTCAAATTCACTCTCAAGAACCCTAGTTTCTCGATCGTGGTGGATTACAATGGCGTTTGATGGTGGTGGATTACTAAATGTGACAGTGCACCATGAAGGTTGTTTCGTCCCAGATCCATTAAGGTACGAATGTGGTGAAGTAGATACTATCACTGATATAGATTTCGGAGGAATGATGTTCAATGAATTCAAAGAGTTTCTTTTAAGATTTTGCGGTTTTCCTGTTAACGAAATCTTTTACTGCATACCTGGATTAGTGTTAAGAGAAGTGTAGGTCCCAAAAGGTTCCCTAGTGTATTGTTCTAAGCTGTAGAGGGGGGGGGGGGGTGAATACAACAAATTAAAAGTCAACACTTTTTTCTCAATGTTTGTGTATACTATTAACTAGTGTTAATTACAAACAACCTTAACTGCGGAAAGGTTCAAGCTGAGATGACAGATACAACAGATGTTCAACTAATCTAAGATACACTCAGACTAGATACAATGAATACACTCACTTAGATGAACTCACTAATTTTACAAGACACAGATGGACATCTTGAATAAGAACAGCTTAGACACACGTTACTGTTTTATTCAAGCAGAATTGCATGCATGGAATAACACACTTCAATGCACGATCTGAATTTCTCACTCTTAGTTTTCTCATAATCCTTAGAAGCTTCCTTTTATACTCTCACTGAGAATCTCAGTGACGCTTCTTCATTGGACGATGAGATAGTCGGATGTCTTTCCAAAAAGACAAAACAAGTTTTCTGCACATTCTGAAAAAGCAGACTTGTCTTCATGTGGCAGAATCTTTTTCTTTTTCCTTATTATCTCTGTTGCATAAGCCTTTAACCAAAAGAGGAATGTCAACTTTGCAACTTTCTTCTTTTGTTAAGGCCATTTTGATATAAGAAATGGTCTGTCACCCGTTTCAAATATCCTTTAGTCTTCAAGTAACAGAACAGCGTAGCCAGGCTTTTGCAGTTTTCAATTTCCACTTTGTCTTCGACTTGTAAACTGATCTTGTAGCCAAAAACAATACATGAGGACTTGGAAACATATTCCATATAGTGTTTAGCCTGTTCACAAAGAACGAGTTCTGTTCACAAAGAACAGAACACTTAGAATCTGTCCAAGTTGCTCATTAGAAGAGAGCAACGTAGACAGTTTATGTCCATCCTGTTCAGCAGATAGAACAGCTTGGACAATCTGCTTTTGTTGCAACAAATGCAACAGGGTAAATAGCTTTGACTCATATTGCAACTCACTTTTCAGGTTTCAATAAGGCATAAGCAGGCCTAAAATTATACCTTCAAGTGCATCAAACAGATTTGATTAAAAATCTCCCCCTAAGATGTAGAGCAGGTTTGACTAAGGTCTTTTTGTGCCTAACAATCTCCCCCTATATGCAATAATCAGTCTACGCTGATTTTATCAATAATCACTATATATTTTTAGAATACATTTTGCTGAAATGAAATTACGACATCAAAGTAAAGTAAAATATCAGTTTATATATATACTGATTTTTGATTACATGAACAACACATGTTTTTACAAAAGTACAACCGATGTACTAGTGCATATTACAACTGATGTAAGATAGAAAATTACAACTAATGTAACAAAGTACAACTAATGTACATAGAAATTCAACAATTTGGACTGTTGATGATGGGAGCAAGTAATGGCAAGCCTGTCCAATTGATGGACAGCTTCCATTCTTCATCTACTCAGATAGTAGATGGACTTTAAGGTAGTGGTGGCACTCCTTCTTCAAACATTTCTTCAAGCTGTTCCCTGGTTTCATCCAATTCCTCCATTTTAACTCTGAGGAACATGAAACTGGGATGTTGAAGCTCCCCTCTATCATATAAGCCTCTGAGCTGATCCCAGATGGCTGCTCTCCACTTTATGGATTGCCTAAAGGAATTAGCAAGTCTGAAAGCAATAAGTTGTTTGAGACTAACCTTGTGCAGATCTGATGCTCTTTGGAAACACTTCTTCTTTGTAAAGGGATCTACAAAAAATACCCCCACCTCAGGTTCTTTAATCAGCTTACCTTCCTCATATTCCACTCCTTTAGGCAGGCTGTGGTCTACTCCCTTGATTTCCATGGCTACATCACCTTGTTCAATCATTATTAGGAGTTCCTCCAGCTTTGTATCCTTTCTTTTCTTCTAGGCCTTTGTCTTGGGGGTAGCCACAGAGATACCCTTAATCTGTTCTTCTGAGATTAGGCCAAGATCTCTCACTCTTTCCATCAACTTTTTGACGTATGCCCTGATAGTCTTAGCTGTTTTAGACTTAGACTTGCTCAGGGCAACTGCCAACTCCACCCATTCTCTGTATCCCATTTGAGAAACGTCAGTGTATTCATATGCTTCCAGTTCTGGGCCTATAGCACCCATTCTGGTTATCTGTAGCTTCCACTGTTTGCCTTTTCTTGAGATGGGAACAACTTTGACAATTGATTTCTTGGCAAGTCTTCTGTCAGCAACATCAAAGAACTTTTTCCTTGCCAAGTTGTCAAAGTGAATTTGGGCTCTTGCAAAGGATGCTTGCTTGGACTTGGTCACTGAGACCTGAGCACCCTTTTATTTATCACCTTCCTTTTCTACCGCTGACTTCTTAGCAACTTCAAGCAATTTTCTTTGCACATCCAAAGAGGGCATTTTAATTTTGCTTGCCTCTTTGAATGCAAAGGATCTAGCAGCTTTGGCAGAGGCTTCTTCCTACTTTAGTCTTTCAAGGGCTTGGAGCTGTTCATCTCTGTATTCATAGTATTGCTCCATAGAAACGCCCATTTCCTTAGCTCTTCCCTTGTCAAACTTTAGCTGTGCAGCTCTTAGGTGGTCAGGGTCTACAACTGCTTTCTTCTTTCCTTTGGTTGTTATAATTTGAACAGCTTTAGAAGCCTCTTCCTCTTCTTCTTCTTTTTCTTGCAGAATCAAATGTCTCCTTCTGCTTGGCCTGTCCCCAGGAAAGGATTCCTCCCCCTTAGTTTGTGCAGGGTTTGGAGTTCCAGCCTGAGTAGGCTGAGCAGCTTTAGTGTGATGGGAGACATCCTCAGTGGGACCTGTTTGAGATGCACCTGTTGCTTGACCAACAGATGCTGATTTCTCCTTAGAAGGAGAAGAGGTTTTCTCCCCCTTAGACTTAGTCTTTGAGGCTATTAACTTCTCCCCCTTTGAAGGAGATGGCTCAGAACCTTCAACAATTGGTCTGCCTAAAGAAACAAATTCAGCAGGCTTAGCAGCAGTTTTGGCAGCAGGCTTGGGGCCAACCAGACTATGCACTAAGAAATCCAGATTGTTCTTAACCTCTGCAAGATGGGTAAGGCAGGTCTGAAGAGAGGAGGACTGAGAATCAGCAAAGGAGGACAGCTTTAATAGGTTTTCTCTGTCAGAAGCTGTGAACAACAAAGTGCAAGATGTAACTCAAGAGAGTCTTGCACATCATCAAGGTTTGCTGACACAGAATTGGACAGAGAGACAATGAGAGTGGATAGCTGTTGGGATATGGCTGTCATGGAGGACATAGAGTCCTGTTGGTTTGAAAGGATAGAGGAGAGAGTAGTGGAGATATTTTGCAGCTGTGCAGTGAGTGCAAGCAGCTGAGAGGACTGATCAGCTTGGGGAGTGGTTGGAAAGGAATTCTTGAACAAATCAAAGAATCCCTTGAGCTGTGCAGATACAGAGTCTGAGATTATTGAGGGTAGGGAAGTCATGGAATTTTCCAAAGAACCAACTATGTTGGTCAGCAAAGAAAGATTATCCTTCAAAGGAAGATCTTTGGGGGATGCAGGAGTATGGGTGGACTGTTTAGATTATGTAGATCGTGAGGAATGAGAAAGGGATGAGGATGAGGTAGGAGTTTGAGGATGTGATGGAGAGGGAAGGGTTACTTTTGACAGAAGTTCCATAGCCTGGGCATAAGTAAGATGGCCCAGCTTGGAAGGGTCAATGGGTCCCTCAGCAGTGGCTGTAGCTGCTTCATCAGGAGAATGGGTAGTTTATGGTGGCCTTTCAGGTGCTTCTTGTGTTGCAACACCCTCATCAAAGCCTGGGGTGGTTCCCTCAGCAGCACCTTGGTTCAGAGGTGCCTCATCATGGGGAGATGGGATGTGCTTTTTAACATCAGCAGTGGTGAAACCTGCTGAGGGAATGTGAATTTGAGGTTCAGCCTCACCAGAGGGATGGTCTGTTCCCTGAGGTTCATCAGCTTGGGAGGTTGGTCCTTCAGCAGCTGTTGGGTGTACAATAGCTATATCATGAGGAGCAAAAGTTTGAGGCTGATCTACTGGATGGTCTAGTCCAGTAGGTTTGGCACCTCGTGCAGACTCAGGTTGTGTAGGAGAAGTATGGAGTGGAGACTGTGTGGACTCACTGTGGAGTGGAGTGAACTCCTTTCGTTCAATATCCTCAGCCTGTTGGGAGGCTGGATAGTTGAGGTGGTAGTCTCCATATGGACAATTGGCTCCTGTTGGGAGGAACCAGAGGGCCTAGGCTGACTCAGGGTAGACTCTTGTTGGAGTGAAGCCTGCTCCAGTGATGCTGGACCTTCCCCCAAAATAGGAGAGGCAGCTTGGGTTGCTTCTTTGTCAACTGACTCTTGTTGAGAAGAGTCAGAGGGGCTGTGTTGGGTAGGTGGTTTCTTCCTAGCTAGTGATTTTCTCCTGGAATATTGTGACAGTGTGGGGGATTGAGGAGAAGTAGCAGGGAATGGTGTTTGGACTGGTGGTGAGACTGGGTCAGAAACAGGTGGGTTAGCTTGTTCCATGGTCCCATGTGCCACAGAGGCACCAACCACAAAGGCTTCAGGTTCAACAGATGAACCAGGGTGAGAAGCCTGCTCCCCCTCAGCCACAGAGGCTGATGGGGCAGACTTAGACTTAGCTGTTTTTGCTTTCTTGCGGACAGTCTCAGCTTGAGTCGATTCCAGGACCTTTTTTACAACTTTGGGCCTGGATTTGGATTTTTCCCTTGGGAGCAGTCACTGGATCCACCGTCACAGTAGAGGGTCCTTCCACCATACCAAGCAACCTCCTCATTGGTGTTGACAGAGGAGGCTCATTACGGAGTACAGGGGTGTAGAAAACTCTATTCCGAATCATTGGGAATGCAGCATTAAGTAACAGAGGCTGAGAGTTATAGAATTCTCACCACAAACATACTTGAAGATGAGGCTCGTAAAACTGTGGATATCGAACAACAGCTGTACGTGTTTCCTGCTGCACCAGGTTCCTCAAATTCTTGAAAATCCACCGAGCCATGTTTATAGTAGTCCCATCGACGAGCTGTAGGACTATTGGGATCTCATCACGTCTGAGGTGGTCAAAGGAACCAACTTTGCTTCTGAAGCACATCACCACAGAGGCAAACAAGAAGCTGTAAGTAGGTGAAAGATCCTTCCTGAACAGCGTGGGTCCAACTTTGGGTTCTGCTACACCACAGAAGCGTAACAGGTTTCCCATTTGATCATTTTCAGGCTGTGGCTGATCATAGGTTTCAGACACAGAGAGACGATGAACTTCCCTGATAAGACCAGTAGTGATCTCAATGGTCTGAGTCCCATTGAGAATGGTTCCCCGATTGATTTTGGTTGCTGGGTCATAGGAACAGGTATACCAAAATTCATACACCATCTCCTAGTACAGGACACCAGGAGAAGCAGTCATGGCATAGTGCAGAGGGTGAACCTTAAGAAACTCCACCATATTTTCATAACCTTTCCCCATATAGTTTTTGGGAATGGTTAGGTTTGCTATGTAGTTTTTGGGTTTCAGTGTTAGCATCGTGGTAACAGAAGGATGTTTCTGTACGTCCTTACCAACGAATACTGGGAGTAAGGGGTTGTTTTGGTGAGCCATGGTGAAAGTAGTGGAGATATGAGCACAGGACACTAAGTCGAGTTTAGGGTTCTTTGGAAGTTATGGTAGCAGTAGAGAAAGAAGAAGATGAAACAGTAGAGGAGGTATTTATAGGATTCGAATGTGAGTGGGTATGAGAGAGAAAGGTTTGGGCGGTTGATTTGAAATGCTATTTAGCGGAAAACGGAACGGTTGTCCATGTCAGAACGGTTTGTCAGACCACTTGAATCCTTTTTAATCACTAACACACGTTAACACACATTATCCGCAGTAATTAAGTTAAATAAATACAAAAATTAAGTAACTCAATTGTGAAGAAAGGTAATTAAAACTGATGGTCTAAGCTGTTAGTCAAACCTGTGATGAGCAGGGTCATCACAAGTTGTTCATTCTTCAAGCTGTTCATTCAACCTGTGCAGCTATGCAAGGACAGGTTGTGTTCAATAGCTGACCAGGTTACAAGACAATGTCTTGTATGACAGATTGAGAGAGTGAGCAGGTTGGAGGTTTGATCAACAGACCAGGTTTGAGGTGAAAAGTGATATTGTCAAACCTGTTATACACTCAAGCTGTTCAAGATTTCAGAAATTGGCTAAGTGCAGTACATGAATAGCCTGTTCTGTCTAAGCTGTTCTGAGAAACTTGAGCAGTGTGAGACATATAATGACTTTGAACATTTAGGACACTTAGTCACTTTTATTCAACATGCCCAGCTTTCTTACAAGAGCATCAAGAGGCTTGGTGAAAATGTCTACAAGCTGTTCATCTGTGGAAATAAAACTTACCTCCACGTTACCTTTCTGGATGTGATCCCTGATGAAGTGATGTCTGACTTCTATATGCTTTGTTCTGGAATGAAAAAACTAGATTGTTGGAGATGGCTATAGCACTTGTATTATCACAAAGAAAATAGGAGTCTTCCTATATACAAGTCCTTAGTCTTCAAGCTAATGTTGCATCCATAGAATCTGCCCACAGCAGCAATATAATCAGCTTCAGCAGTAGAAGTAGAAACTGAGTTCTGCTTCTTGTTACACCAATTTATCAACTTAACACCAAGGAGTTGACATCAACCTGTTATGCTTTTTCTGTCTAGTCTGCAGCCTGAAAAATCAGAATCTGAATATCCTGTTAGCTCAAGACTTGAGTCTTTGGGATACCAAAGACCCAAACCTGGTGTACCCTTAAGGTATCTGAAGATTCTTTTTACAGCAACTAGATGTGATTCTTTAGGATCAGCTTGAAACCTAGCACATAAACAGGTAGCAAACATAATATCTGGTCTAATAGCAGTTAAATATAGCAAGCTCCCAATCATGCCTCTGTAAGCTGTTACTGAAACAGCTTTGCCACTGGCATCTGCATCCAACTTTACATTAGTTGCCATTGGGGTTTTGATAGGAGAACTTTGATCAAATTTAAACTTTTTCAAAAGATCTAAAGTGTACTTTCTTTGATTTATGAAAATTCCATTTGAGGTTTGTTTAACATGTAATCCTAAAAGAAAAGTAAGTTCTCCCATCATACTCATTTAATATTTTGATTTCATGAGTAGTGAAAAATTCTTGCATAACTGCTCATTAGTAGAACCAAATATTATGTCATCCACATAAATTTGAACAAGCATAATATCAGACTTCACCTTCTTTATGAACAGTGTGGTATCCACTTTACCTCTGGAATAACCATTGCTCATACGGAAATCAGTTAGAGTGTCATACCAGGCTCTAGGGGCTTGTTTTACACCATAGAGGGCTTTGTCCAACTTATAGACAAAACCTGGATGATGTTCATTTTCAAAATCTGGAGGCTGCTTGACATACACTTTTTCTTGCAGCTTTCCATTTAAAAATGCACTCTTCACATCCATTTGAAATACCTTCATGCTCTTGTGAGCAGCATAACCTAGAAACAAATGAATTGCCTTTAACCTGGCCACTGGAGAAAATGTTTCATTATAGTCAATACCTTCTTCCTGTCTGTATCCTTGAGCAACCAGTCTTGCCTTACTTCTAATAACATGACCTTGCTCATCCATCTTATTTCAGAAAACCCATTTGTTGCAATTTATTATTTTTCCTTTAGGGGCAGGGACCAGCTTCCATACTTTGTTTCTCTCAAACTGATTGAGCTCTTCTTGCATGGCAGTGATCCAATTGGAATCTTTCAGTGCTTCATCCACTTTCTTAGGCTCCATCAGAGACACAAAGCTAGAAAACATACAAAAGTTTCCTAAGTTGTCCTATCTTGTTTTGCACCCCTTTGTTGATGTCACCAATTATTTGATCATTTGGATGACACCTGATCCACTTAGGATCTTGCTTTAATGAAGATTCTCATGAGTTATTTGCATCTTCAATAGGTCCTGTTAAGCAGCTTTCAAGATTTTCAGACATACTGATATCTTGAGCCTGTTCACTTGTTGAGCATGACTCTTCATTGTTGAACATATCAGCAGAGGATCCAGAAAAATCAACATTGATTGGTTCAGGACATGATGTTGTAATTATGTCAGTACACTTATTCACACAGGGTGTATCAACATAGTCATCATCAAGGCCATCATGATTAACAGGTTCCACTCTAGATGTAGTGGACACTTTTGAGTCTTTTTCTTCATTGATGGAATGCATAAGATCATCAAAGCTGAACTCTCCTGAAACAGATTCAGGAAAAGCTTTGGTGGAGGCACTCCTAGACTCTTCAAAGGTGACATTGATAGATTCATCTATCACCTTTCTTTTGTTATTGTATACTCTGTAGGCTTTGGAGATAGCAGAATATCCAACAAACACATCTTCATCAGCTTTGGGTTCAAACTTTTCCAGTTGGTCCCTCTAATTCAGAATGAAGCAGGGACATCCAAACACACGGAAATAGCTAATGTTTAGCCTTCTCCTTGATTAACTCATAGGGAGTCTTGTTGAACCTTTTCACCACCAAGGATCTATTTTGGGTGAAGCAGGCAGTGTTGATAGCATCAGCCAAGAATGATGAAGGTAAACTTGATGCACACAACATGGTTCTAGCAGCTTCAATGAGAGTTCTGTTTCTCCTTTCTGCAACTCCATTTTGTTGAGGAGTTCTTACTGCTGAAAAGTTACGTGAGATCCCTCTCTCTTCATAGAAGTCCTCAAGAGTACTGTTTCTGAATTCAGTACCATGATCACTTCTAAGCTACTTTACTTGAGCAGAGTTCAGCATCTCCATCTTTTTGATAAATCCAATTATTTCTCTAGCAGCCTCTCCTTTGCTCTTCAAAAAGATCACCCATGTAAACCTGGAGAACTCATCAACCATTACTAGAGTCTATCTTTTTCCTCCTAGACATGGGACATTGACTGGACCAAACAAGTCCATGTTGATTAAGAAGAGAGGAGTATCAATAGAGAAATTGTGCTTAGATTTTAAAGATGTTTTTCTTTGCTTGCCTTTCTCACAAGCTGTGCAGAGTTTATCCTTAACAATGGTTATAGAAGGCAAACCTGTTACCAACTCTTTCTTACAGAGTTTGTTAATATTCTTGAAGTTCGGGTGAGATATCCTTTTGTGCCATAACCAGTTCAGGTCTGCATTGCTTCTTGAGATAAAGCAGGTTTCAGTTGTGGGATCAGCAGATTTTATGTCCACAACATATACACCTTTTTTTCGTTGTGCACACAACACAACTTTGCCTTGGGGATCCAATATGTAACCCAGGTGCTCATCAAAGTTAACCTTGTAGCCAGCACCACATAGTTGACTTATGCTTACAAGATTATGTTTCAGCCCAGACACATAGGCTACCCTTTTGAATACAGCAGCACCAGCTTGAAGAGTTCTATACCCTTTTGTGGATCCCTGTACATTGTCACCAAATGTGACTTTTGGCCCTTTTTCAGGCTTGAGATCACTCAGCAGGTCCTTACAACCTGTCAAATGTCCGGAGCAACCACTGTCCAAGTACCAAACCTGGGATGGTTGTTTGTCCTGCAGAGTGTCATAAGAAAATATTAGTTATTTTTAGGGGAACTCATCATAGGGATGAGTTCTCCTACTTCATCAACTTTTGTTGATGGACCAGTGATATCCATACTAATATTTCCTATTTGGATAGTATCAACTTGGATACCATCCTCATTGAGTATGTTACTTCCAACACTGCTTGTTTTTGCAATGATGGAACTAGCAGAGTCAATATGTCTCATGTCCTCAGTTTCAGGACAATCTTTGGCCATATGTGTCTTCTTCCCACACTTGTAGCATTTTCTCTTTATAGCCTTTTTGGAAGAAGAGCCTCCAGAAACATATTCTGAATAATTTTTGTTGATTCTGTCAGCAAGTTTAGCAAATTTATTACTGTTTTTAGAAGAATCAACAGTTTGGGTGGAAAGCACAATGGCAACTGCTTTGCCTGTATCTTCTTTCCACTTTTTGGGAAGACAGATACCAAATACAAGAAGTTTGATTGGCCTTTGACCTTCCACAGGTTTGGGAAACTTATTCCCAAATTTCTCAGGTTGAGCAATGGCTTTGCCTTTGCCCTTACTGAGATGTGATGGATGTTGCCTATCAACATAATCACTACTTCTGGTTTTGAAAGACTTACCTTCATTTATAACCAATTTTTCACTATGATTTAAAAAACTTATTTGAAATCACAGCAGATTTACTTTCCACATGAGACTTACCCATGTTGAAAGCGGGCTGCTTACCTTTTGAAAACTTTTTTCTCAAATGATGAGCATCAAAAAGATTAACAGGTCTCTTACCATCAGCTTTAGACTCACAGCCTGTTTTGTCAACAGGTTTAGAGTCCTACAGCTGCAGCTTAAGCTTGTTTTCCTTTCTTTTGCTTGTGTGAACCAGCTGAGCGCTTAGCAGACTGATTTGATGGAGAACACATTCCATCATCAGCTTTTGGAGCTTTTTCACACAAGCTGTCAGTATTTTGAGGCCTTACAAACCTGTTTGTTGAGACTAGGTTACCATTCACATTCTAAATGAAAGTGCTGGGAAGCTCACCAAGAGTGGATAAGTCATTTTTCAGATTATTTATCTCAACAATAGAAGCTGCTTTGTCAAGATCCCCTCCAAGATAGGCTTGGATTTGTGCAGGAATCTGTTGACTGATGCAATGGCTGACTTTTTGTGCAGATTGGCACCAAAAGTCAACAATCTTTTGAAGCTTTGCATGGTTTATGTCTGTTTCTCTCTTTTCTTCTAGTAAAAAAGAATTAATGTGTTTTAATTCATCAAGTTCAGTTTCCAACTTATGGAAACTGTACAGTTTACTAGTTTTTATTTCTAGATCAGTTTTCAGCTTGGAGATTTCAGACAACAAAACATTATGCATCTCAACAGTAGCTTTTAAATCAACAATCATATATTCACACATTTTTACTTTTTCATTAGAACTGTAAGCCATAAAGTTTTGTACCTTGTACATCATTGTTGGATTCCAGTTCTCTAAGCTGCTGAAGACTTCAGCTTCAGTCAGGTCTTGTTTGAAGTTGCTTGTTGATGGGACATCAGTATTGGCCATTAGACAGTTGTTATCTTCTTCATCTGAAGATGAGTCAGATTCCTCCCAATCACATGTCTCAGCCATGAGTCCCTTTTGCTTGTTGGAAGCCACTGAGTCTTCCAACTTCTTCAGCTTAGCCATGGCCATAAGGTACTTAACCCATGTATCCATCGTCCCTGCTTGTCTTGAATGGTTTGGATGATTGACCAACAGCTTTAGACACACATTCACCAGCTATATGCCCAGTTTTGCCACATTTAAAGCACTCAGCCTTAGTTTTATCAAATGCCTTCTTTTTTATGGCACTTGACTTCCTTTGCAGCATTCTTCCACCAAACCTCTTCTTGTTGAACTTTTTGACAAGCATTGCAATCATTTTCTCATCATCAAGTTGAGCAAGATCTTCACAGGTTGTGTGAACACATCACATACCTAACCAACAGGTTGTCTCATGCTGGCCACAAAGGCAGCACCTCTCTTAGACATTTCCAAGGCATTTCGTTTATGTTGCCTTGACTGCTCATCATTCAGTAAGGATCCATACAGATTTACAAGATTCATACCTTTGATGGTGCCTGAATTTCTCAAGATAGTAGAAAAATACGTTACTGTCTTATTCAAGCAGACTTGCATGCATGGAATAACACACTTCAATGCACGATCTGAATTTCTCACTCTAAGTTTTCTCACAATCCTTAGAAGCTTCCTTTTATACTCTCATTGAGAATCTCAGTGAAGCTTCTTCATTAAACAATGAGATAGTGGGATGTCTTTTCAAAAAGACAAAACAACTTTTCTGCACATTCTGAAAAAGCAGACTTGTCTTCATGTGGCAGAATCTTTGTCTTTTTCCTTTTTGTCTCTGTTGCATAAGCCTTTAACCGAAAGAGGAATGTCAACTTTGCATCTTTCTTCTTTGTTAAGGCCATTTTGATATAAGAAATGGTCTGTCACCCGTTTCAAATATCCTTTAGTCTTCATGTAACAGAACAGCGTAGGCAGGCTTTTGCAGTTTCTGTTTTCCACTTTGTCTTTGACTTGTAAACTGATCTTGTAGCCAAAAACAATACATGAGGACTTGGAAAAATATTCTATAAAGTAATTAGCATGTTCACAAAGAACAGAACACCTAGAATCTGTCCAAGCTACTCATCAGAAGAGAGCAGCGTAGACAGTTTATGTCCAGCCTGTTAAGCAGACAGAACAGCTTGGACAATCTGCCTTTGTTGCAACGAATGCAACAGGGTAAACAGTTTTGACTCATATTGCAAATCACTTTTTAGGTTTCAATAAGGCATAAGCAGACCTTAAATTATACCTTCAAGTGCATCAAACAGGTTTGATTAAAAATCTCACCTTAAGATGTAGAGCAGGTTTGACTTAGGCCTTTTTGTACCTAACAAGAAGGTATTAGGAAATTAAATGATGAATCTGATTATGTTGACTTTATTTAGTTAGGTTTTGAAAACGATCGTATGATTGAGGTATACGTTGAACATCATGGTTATGATGTTATGGAACTTATGTTTGCTATACCTGGTCATGATGAGGTAGAAATATCTGATGAAGTTATTCTCAGTGAGGGTAACAATTCCAGTGGGGGTGAAGATAGTAATAATTCCAGTGAGGGTAAGGAGTAGAATAACAATTCCATTGAGGGGGAAGAGCAGGATAATGATGGTGAGGATACATATGAGGGTATTAATCTAGAAGCCTTAAATGAAGAAATTAGCTATCATTCAGATGAAAGTTTGAAATACAAATCAAATGAAGAAGACAATGATGACTGTGTGGGTAGTGGGAGTAAGGTGAATGTTGTAAATTATCCTAAGTATAATCCAAAGCAGCCATGGAATGAGATGAAAACAGTTTTAGGGATGAGATTTGAAGGTCCAGAGAAAATGAAAGAGTGCATGACTACTTATGGTGTTGCAAATGGATATCAATTATGGTACCAAAGAAATGATGGAAAAAGTTTGTTGTTAGGTGTGGTAAGGATGTGGAAAAGGGTTTGTGTTCAGGGAAGAAAGGCTGGCCAAAGGCAAAGGCTAATGTTAAAGGCAGTAAGGCTAATGGTAAGGGTAAAGGGAAAGGGAAATGTAAGGCTGAGGGCAGTAAGGCTAATGTTAAGGGTAAAGGGAAGGGGAAATGTAAGGCTGTGGTTAAGGGTAAAGGGATGGGGAAATGTAAGGCTAAAAAAAGAGGATGGTTTGCAAGAATGCCCATTTAGGATCTGGGCAACATGGTAAAGACTGAGCATTCATTCCAGATCAAGTCATTAACTCCTCAACACACATGTTCAAGGAAATATGATTTAGGAGCACTGGTGACATTCAAGTGGATAGCAAAGCAATACAAAGACCAACTTTCAGAGACTCCTAACATGACTTATCAGGCTATTAAGGATGACATTCAAAAAAAATACATGATAAAGGTCTCTATATCTCAATGTAAAAGAGTAAAGGAAAGAGCTTTGCATGACTTGGATGGTGCGCTAGTGCAACACTACTCAAACCTATGGTCTTATTTAGAAGAGATCAAAAGGTCTAATCCAGGATCTAGTGTTAGGATGGATGTTGATACTGGAGATGATGGAAACACATACTTCAACAGGTTGTACATATGCTTCAAAGGTAACCACAATGTGTTATATGTACATTACTTATATGTTCTATTACACAATGTTTTGTATGTATATTACTTATATGCTCTATTACATATCTGATAGGTGTTGCTCAAGGTTGGAAAGATGGGTGTAGGAGAGTCATAGGGTTAGATGGATGTTTTTTGAAAGGAAGGGTTAAAGGTGAGTTATTACATGCAGTAGGGAGAGATGCAAATAACCAGATGTACACAATAGCCTGGGCAGTTGTTGGTGTTGAAAACCATGTAAATTGGGGTTGGTTATTATCTGAACTTCATAAGCATTTGAATCTAGCAAATGGTTTGCATACAAATATAAATTCAGACAAACATAAGGTAACAATATATGTAGTTCAAATTTTCAATCTAGGAAATGATCATTTCACATTGAAACACCAATTTTGAATGGTTTTTGTAACTATACAGGGTCTATTACAAGCTGTTCAAGACTGATTACCTCATGCAGAACACAGGCAGTGTTCAAGGCACATATATGCTAATTTCAAAAAGAAATTCTCTGGTCTATACTATAGAAACTTGTTTTGGACTGCAGCTACAACATCAATCCCATCAAAGTTTGAAGAAGTAATGAGGTAATTTCATTACAAAAACTTGTTTTGGACTGCATATACAACATTTGTTCACACATAAACTAACATTAACCACAGGAAAATCAAGGAGTTAGACAATGATGCAATAATCATTTGGTAGAGAGGAATCCTAATACATGGAGCAGAGCCTATTTTGAAATGGATAGAGCATGTTCAGCAATAGAGAATGGTATCTTTGAAAGTTTTAATTCTGCAACACTCAATGCTAGAAGCAAACCCATCATATCAATGCTTGAAAGCATTAGGATATATGTAATGAAGAGGATCCAAAAAGATGAGAGCTTGTGCTGAAATTCTAGATGATGAAATAACACCTTCCATCAGAAAGCATCTTGAATTGTTTAAGAAAAAACAAAGGTGAATATCATTTTATGACCAGACATGTTGCATTTCAAATAACTGTTAATGATAATTTTGCCCTTGTATGTACGCCGGAGTTGGATAGTCTACCCTAGTGGATACATGGAGTCTGAAGTAAAGAATGGAGAGGAAGGCTTCACTGTAAACCTGGAGTTGACCAAGTTTAGCTTCAGAATGTGGGAAATAAGTGGTATCCCCTGTGTACATTCAATGACAGCATACTCATACCTAAACAAAGATTCAAATTCCAGGTGTTAGTCCTTGGTTCATGAAACAGATGTGGCTAAACACTTACTCATACTCCATTAGCCCAATGACTGGAAGCCTGATGTGGCCACCATCTAGTGAGAAACCTCCATTGCCACCCATTGAAAGAAGGTTACCAGGCAGGCCTAAAAAGAAAAGGAAGAGAGACCCAACTAAGGATGATGGAAAAGAGACCTTAAGCAGGGTAGGAAGAATAATGACATGTACAAACTGTCTTCAACCTGGTCATAACAAGAAAAGTTGTAAAAACCCAAGCAAGTCACCACCTGCTAAGGAACAGAAAAAGAGAGGAAGGAAGTCATAGAATGAACAAGCTGGCCAATCGAAACCTACTGTTCTTCCTCATTCACAACCACAACTTGTTGTTGTTCTTCCTCATTCACAACCACAAGTTGCTGCTGTTCTTCCTCATTCACAACCAGAAGTGGTTGCAGGTCCAACTCAATCAAGCCAAACAGTAGCAACAAAGAAAGTCATTAAGACAACAAAGTTGAGGAAGAAATCAGAAAGGATTATCAAAATACAACTTGGTAAGAAAGTGGAAACTGATGAGTATGGAACTGGTTTAAGTGAACACAGACCTTGGAATGTGGATTAAATGTCCTTTGTCTTTTGTTTTGTTTGACCAAGACTTGGTCTTTTGTTTTGTAATGGTTCAAGACTTGCTTTTCTCTACTTTTTGTATTGACCAAGACTTATTCTCTATTGTTTTGTAATGGTCCAAAACTTATGACAGTGATCTCTTTTGTTTGGTAGTGTGCATCACATGCTTTCACTGTTTCACATGCTTTCATAGACGTCTATTTAACATTGCATAAACATTAACTTTCCATTGATAACAATTGGTAACAATTGGCAGTGTGCCTTTTTGTTTTTCATTGATAACCATTGGCAGTGTGCCTACAACAAAACCCAACAACAAAACCCAATAGGTAACAATTTAGTTCTTTGAGAAATACACTAAAATTGCACAACAAATCATGCCTAATACAACATTTCTATAAAAAACAATAGTTGCTTTCTTCTCCTTTAATTTCGTCTTCAGATTCTTGATTTCTTCATCTTTCATCTTCTTGGTCAATTCAAGCTGCTCCTCAAGATTTTTCACCAAACAATCAGTTAATTTATCAACAGCTGAGGCACCTTTTTCATATTCCTTCGTTTTCTTTTTCATTTCAAACATGGTGGATTTGTACCATGTATTTGGAAGTTCTGGGTCAATCCAGATGAAAACATTACACTTCTTGCCCATTTCCTGATGTTTTAATAAAAGTAATTAGCAATTTAGGGTGCAAAATCGAAGAAAGATGAAGATGGAGAAACTCATACCAATGAGTTAGGGCAATTCAGAAATCTTCTTCCTGGGTGTTTGTGCGTCCAAGAGTAACCAAGCTTGAGCGGAAGGTTGCAATCACACAGCTTTCTAGTTTCATCTGATGACCTGCACCAGTTGAGCGAAGAAGACGAAGACATCACAACTCGAAGGATGAAGACGGTGAAACGATGGCAACATCACCTTCATTCAACTTTATTTACTTGCGAATTGGGGGTATATACACGAACAAATTATATAGGGTCCATGCAAGAAGCTGATTCAGCTTAATATACTACCACATAAGCTTAATGAACTTCCACGTATGCAATCACCGCCAACTCAGCCCAAAAACCGGTGTCATGTACCATATCGACAGGTCATATATGAGTACAAGTACCAAAAGGGTAAAAAACAAAAAGTAAATTAGTCATTTCGGTAATTTTAGTAATGTATTTTACATTTGTACGACTTCAAGTTGAACAATTTCATCATGTTCATCGGTTTATGCAGGCATGAGTTCAGATTGAGATCTGTGATTTTCGTTTTTCATGTTCATGTTCTAGGTTTATATAGATGAATGCTTATGCTTCAGTGTATCCATGTTCTATTTGTGTGTTTTATGGGATGAATGTCTTCATATTGTAAATATGTATGTGTTTGTCATGTTGCTTTGATGAATCTGATGTTGATCCAATGGGATGAATCTGATGTTGCTCCAATGGATGGTGGTGTCCAAAGTTTGAATGGGGTTTAGCCGATGTCATTCCAATGAACATTCAAGAAAAGAATAAATAATAATAACAATAATAATGTAAGTGTAATGTCATAAAAAATATTCCATGTCATCGTTTGAATCAACAAAAATCTCCAAGTCAGCATAGTTACCAATCATACATGTCATATGGACAGGTCACCTTTGAGTACAAGTACCATCCGGTTAAAAGAAAAAGTAAATTAGTCATATCGATAATATCAGTAAAGTAACATAGATTTGTATGACTAATGTAAGTGCAATGTCATAAAAAATTGCCATGTCATCATTTGAATCAACAAAAACCCCTATGTCAGCATAGTTATCGGCCATACATACCATATCGACAGGTCACCTTTGAGTACAAGTACCATCGGATCAAAAGAAAAAGTAAATTAGTCACATAGATTCAGTAAAGCAACCTACATTTTTATGACTTTAACCCTTTTTAAAATTCGTTCAAACTCATCGTCAGAAAGAAAGTAATATTTTTTTATAAAAATCAAAACAATAGTAATATTTTTATAAAAATCAAAATAGAATGACATAACAATTCATTTGAATAAGAAATACATAATCATCCATTACTTATTAATGCAAATACATCAATATCCATAAAAATTATACCAATAACAAGATTCAAGTAACAAAATATGTACACAATTTAAGATTCAAGTATGAACATTCAAGTAACACATGTTAACGTGATTAACAAAATAGCTACACAATTCAAGGTTCAAATAAGAACAAAAACACCTAGTTTTAACATCACTTTAACAAGATTCACTATTAAAATTTAAATAATACTTGAAAATAAAGAAGGAAAAATCGATGCATACATTAAATCAAAGTAAGGAATGCCACGAATGGAAGTATTATAAAAGTGGGGCTGAAATCGAAATATATACCAACAACGTTAGGCTAGAATGGAATATATCAACCCCAAAGTTACAAAAAAAAAAAAAGAAGATGAAAAAAAGTTAATAAAAAGTTGAAAGAAATGGGAAGTCTGCTTCGTCGGCGAAGCGTCAGCGACGTGAAGGGTTGGCCGACGTGAGCAAGCAGACGACGTCTGGGGGGCTACATAGTTAGGGTTTTTGTGGAGGAAAGGAACATATTTTTTTTGTTTGATAGGATGTGATTAGACTATGTTTTAACTCTTATCAGAATAAAAATCAATGAGATGTTTTTACCTCCTATCACTTATGGTTATCACACACACTTATTATTAAAACATCTTACCGAATGAAAGGTTCACATTTGATCAGACCCTGATAAGAGTTATCAAACACACCCTTATTTTTACTCTTCGAAGATAAAACAGAATGTTCACCTTTTCTATTTAAAGAAATTTCAGGAATTTCATTATCCTTTAAACCTTCCTAGATAATGCATTTCATTGTTAATAGAGAAAGTTGATTCTTCAAATCAGTATATATTAATGATTAAATGCTTGTCCGCATCCTCACTAACAATTAAATATCGGTTTTGAAAATCTTCTTTCTTGACAATAACAATTTTCTTCCATCATCATACAACTTCAATTCAAATTGAAATCATGTTCTTTCATTAAAAATAAATTTCGTTCAATCTCAGCTGATTTAGAAGATAATTTCAGATTTTCAAGATCAGAAAATTTATTCTGAAAAGTTGTAAGTTCATTAGATTTCTTTGATAAAGAATTTGATCATTTGAATTGTCAATGAAAGTTTAACCTTCAGCTCATTTATCTTCTTAGATAAACACAATTATTTAAAAACGATGTTTAACTTTTCAAGCATTGAAAGAATTTAATCATCATGCTCAAATGGTTTAACTTTATTTGTCAATTTAGATATTTGACATTTAAGATATCTTTTTTTCGTCAATCATAAACTTTTTTTTTTAAATGTTTTTAACTTTAATTTTTTAATGTTTCAGTTATCAATTATAATAGCTATAACTGCTAACCATACATACAATGCAAGTCGTAGACTATTGTATTTGATTAAAGTAAAATATTAACATTATAAACGTCTAAAATATATAATCGCTATGATTACACATACGCATTTAAAGTAGACCTTATATTTTATAAAAACTAAAATACTAATGTTACTTTTTACTTGTATCCCTTTTTATAAAACAAATAATTTTACCTTAATATTTTCAAATTAAGAATTACTACTTCTAACATATCATTATTTTTAAAACTATTTCTTAAGCTTTCTTGATTTATTTTGTTCTTTAGATGATAGATATAGAGATGCAATCATATAAACCAGATTTTGAAGTGCTTGATCCAAGACATTGCAAAACTTCATAAAAAACTATTACAAACAAAGGGAAATGTACATGTAAATAAATAAAAAAAACTATACGAAAATGATACTTTTATTCATCGATATGTATATGTTTATGTGACCTTGCTACAAAAAAAATTATTGATGCGGACAGACAGGGAATGCAACATTACAGGTTGCGCTAATACTATGAAGATACGGATAGTTCGGTAGCAATAATTTAGGGTTGTTAATGTCGACGTAACTGCACAAGCAATTTTTGTGTTGATCTAATTCTGTGCAACAAAGTGAAGATGGTTGTCCATACAACATTAAAGCTGTATAACAATTTTGTATATCTACTTCTGGATTACAACCATCTGCATGCACTTCACACAAAAGAAACATAGTTGAAACAATAATAGCAAGTATAGTAACGCCCTTCATCTTCTAACCCTCCCAAAAATCAGCTTGAAAGAGATGAATATTGAGAAGTTGTATATGTATATGATGTTTTGCTCGTATTTATGGTAGAAAGATTATGCGTTTTGATGAGGACCAAAAAAATTTATGAGGTAATTAAAGTTATATTATGATACGATATGTAACGTGAGATTTATGATCGAGTAAGAAATCAAATTAATTGATGGAGTTTGTTATCCTAGTTTATGACCCACAACATGAATATATTTAATTAAATTTACTTATATAAAATGTATATAAATAAAAATAAAAACATACAAAAATAATAATTGTGTTTATATTTTATTATTTATAGATTAAAAAATAGAATGTATTTATTTTTTAACTAGTAAATTGTATTTATCTTTTATATTTTATAGTAATAAGTTGTAATTATCTTTTTCGGTGAAACGTAAAAGTGACACGTGACATTTGATGTTCTCTTTTGTCATATATAATTATAATAATAATTATTATTATTATTATTTTAATAATAATAATAATAATAATAATAATAATAATAATAATAATAATAATAATGATAATTTCCACAACTAATTCAAAATTCTATATTGGATTTAGTTATGTATATTTTAGATAAACATTAATTTAATATGTTACAACATCTAATTTATTACTAATTAATTAATGAAAAAAAATCAATATATTTAACGCAATTAAGTTAATGTTTTAAATTCAGAGAAAGAGGCGGGAAAATAAAATTTTCTTACATTTTAGAAGTGACATAATACTGACATGTGACATGAATTGATTTGCTTTAATATATTATATAGATATAGATTCGAATAATTTGTGACATATTTGACTTGATGAAAATTTTAGATGAACTTTTTTTAAATTTAAGATATCACAATGGCTGGTATATTCATGGGAGAAGTTTAAGATATTACAATAACTAGTATATTCAAGATCGAGATCTTACATAAAATCGTTTTTGTCGACACAAGATCGAGATCGTAGGATCGGATCGGGATCGTAAGATCATACCACAAAATCACTACTTTTTAATTTTTTCTAGGTTCTAAATCGTAGGATCCTACATCCGATCTTGTTAAAAAACGATCATACACCGATCCTGCTCGAGCTCACTTGGTATGATCGACCGATCCTACGATGTTACTCGCGATTATAACAATCATGGGTAGAACACAAAACATTATTACAAGTACTTAAAAAAGTATAATATTGTTATGGATTATGGAGACAATAATTATTATTGGAAGTATATAGGAATTAAATGATTTAAAATTAATAATTCAAGTAATATACAATTATCTCATTCGTGCTTAAGTCTTTTCTAACTCAGATAACAAGATTATACTTTAGTGGGATAAATTATACTGAAAAAAATGATAACAATATTATTACAACAACAATACTACAATAGGGATTCAGATTGTCAAACCTTGAGATTTGGAGGATTCGAATAGAAAAGTAAGCATGAGTTCCAATTTCGAAATCAAATAAGTACAAGGTTTGTTGCAAGTTTTACAACCTTGATAAAACAAATTGTGTGCCGCTCCTTTCATATGGTAGCAAGCACTAGTACAAAAACTATCAAAAAACCCCCTTAATAGAACCAGGAATTTAGAAAAACACCTTAATAACCGGGTTTTATTTGTCCAGTGTTTTTTTTTTTTAAGATAGGACCCGGTTCTTGTATAACTAACCGCACTTGATTTTCCTTATAATGCGTGCGTTTCTTTCTGTTTAATAGAGCCCGGTTCTATTTTAAAAACCTAGTTTCATTGTCCATAGTTTTCCCTCTTCTTTCCCAATTTTGTTCCCAAAATTTTCAATTCCCTCCACCCAGTTCCCTCCTTCACCGACAGCCCCAACCCTAACACCAACCTCGACCCAAACCCAAACCAGACCCCCTTCTCCTTGCCTCTCTCGTTTTCTACCAGCAACTACCATCACCCACCTTCGTCGTTTAACCTCTGCCACACATCCCCTTCTAACCCAGCCCTAAATCCACCACGAAGACTCACTGTTCAAAAATTTCCTCTCCAACGATTCCGAACATACTTGCATAGCGATTTACAGGTGAGTTTTGATGAAATATCTTCTTTAAATTTCTCCTTTTGTTTCTGTTCTTGATTTCTTGTAGTTCTCGATTTGTACATCTGACTTATCCTCTAAATACATGCTTTTTCATGGCAACCGTCCTCACTGTTGCTGTTGCCAACGATTGACCCCTTTTCCATCCAGATTTGAGTTTCTCCATGCCACTTCCTTCGTTCCTTTTTCTTGTTATTTTCTAGGTAATGGTTTACCCTTGATTATTACATATATTTTCCAGATTTTTGTGGTTTGTGATTCAAATGTTAATGGAACATAAGTTGATTGGGCTTCCCATTGTTATTTTTGATGACAAGGTATTGAGTTGTAAAAGTGTATGAAATTGAACTAGTGGTTTTGTTGTGTGATAGTTTGGCCATTGCTTCATTTATTTGCAAAAATTATTTTTGATAATCAGTTAATACTAGAGTACAAAAAAATTATCAATTATATTCCAAGAAATTAATGATTTAGTTCTCTAGAAGAAGCCCAATCTCTGTATCATGTTTTTGTGAGATGGTCTGCAGAATGAATTGTAATTGTACAGCTTATGCAAATTTAGATATCAGAAACAGAGGAAGTGGGTGTTTGCTATGGTTTACAGATACTTGTATCTCCTCTTTATTTTGTAGAAATTACAAACATTAAACATCTTATACTTGTATCTCCTTGGCTCAGTAGACTCGCATACACCTTAAGGCATGCTGCTAATGTTTCTGTTTAACATAAACGACACCCCTGTTGGGCAATCCATATCCATTTAAATGCTTACAATCAGATCGCAAATAAGCATCCATGTATGTGTGCAGAACTTTCTGTTTGTGTATGTCGAAGTGCAGAAGATAATGGAGAGAAAAGATAGTATTTACATAACTAACTTTTATTAATCCAACACACAGTAGTTATTTTGTGTCAAACCTTGATCATGGAGGTTGTTTTTGAATTGCAGACTATGAATATTTTAGTTATTCAGTACATCATCAATTCATGATTATTCATAAACTAGTAGCCTACAATAAGGGTTGGATGAATGTTTAAGCTATTATTTTTAGCTTGATTTTTATTGTGTTTTTTAGTTGACGAGCATGATTTAGTTGTTATCCTCATTTATAATTGTCTGCAAGTAGAATTACGGCCTCTTAAATAATCGTTTCAAACCTTGCCTTGGAAGTATATCTCAGCTTGTTAAATTGCTTGTACATATAACAGCTTGTTAAATTGCTTGTACATTTTCATTATATAGATTTGCATCGTGATATGCTACCAAAGCCATGAACTTGAAAATATAAGTTAAAGCTGAATCTCATTTACTGTTTCGTACTTTGTAGACGAGAGAGGACTGATGATTGACGGAATTGAGTTTGGCCCAGATTGAAAGGTTAGTTGATTGTTCGACACACACACACACATCTACTTTCTGTTTACTGTTTCTTAAATAATCGTTTCTGTTGCTGTTGGTTGTTCGACACACACACATCTACTTTCTGTTGCTGTTGGTTGCTCTAGAGGATAGCTTTCAAGCCCTAATTGATTACTACTCTATTTTAATCTCTTCCAGGTTTGAACCCTATTCTCTATTCTCTATTCGACCTAGTATTTGTCCCAAGATATGTTGAAATCGTCGACCTAGATCGACCATATATCACAGTGGCAGGCTAGCAAGATCACACCATCATCGACCCACTAGCTGTCCTTCATCGATCAGTGGCTGCTCGCGAGTTCACAGGCGACGAACTACACTCAGACTAGATATATATCTCTCACGTCTGAACCTACTGCTCTTTCGACTTTCAATCCCTAATATTTTTCTCTAAACGACTTTCTCAACCAGGTTTGGCAACCACAATTGCAGATCCAGTCTCATGATTTGAAGAACTAATTTCAAGTATCTAGGTTATGGTGCAAAAACGATTCAAGAACCGATTTCAAGGTATTTCTAGAGGTATCGATTTACTCACCCATAAGCGGTTGTTTCTTAGGTATCGATTTACTCACCGGTTCTAATTGGTTTCTAAAATTGATTATCCCAACTTTTATTACTCAAGTTAATTATGTGTTTTAATTAGTATAAATGATACTGCATGCTAGGGGCTTGAGCCTTGCAATATAATGTGTTCTTAGTAGTCAACCAGTTTCACCAAATCAGAAACCAGGCACCTTTATCTATCTATTGCAAAAATAGTATTTTTCTTATTAAAAATAAGGAATTGGACCCGGTTGTTTAGTACACAAACCGGGCTGTATCTGCAATTTTTTTTCTCTTTGAAGACAATTAGAACCCGGTTGTGTAGTAAAAAACCGGGGTATATTAGGTTTTGGACCCGGTTAAATAACCGGGCTATATTTACATCATAATCAAGCCCACCCCTCTTAAAGCCCGGTTGTAGAACCGGGCTCTATTATGCATTTTAACCGGGCTTTATTATCCTTTTTGTAGTAGTGAAGAACCATTAGAAAAATTGTGAATTGGCTACGTTTGGCTCGTAATAGGAGATGAAAGTACCTTGTTCATCGTAAGGATTTACATCTGAATTTAGGTATATCCTTTGGGTTAATGGGTTGAAATTTGTCGTATCATGCTTTCCAATGAGTTCTGTATATACTAAATCTCGAGAATTTTGCTAGGTGGACCATAAGACTCAACTTTGGTAAAGACCTTAATCTATTCCAAGGAAGCAACAAGCATACTGGAGAGATATTCAATATCATTGAATGTTTGGAGACGAAGAAAATGAGATATGCAACTGCACTGTTTACTGGGAGTGCTTGAGCTTACTGGATGACACATAAAAGTATCTACTGATAAGACATTATTAAGACTTTGAATTGGGAACAGTTCACTAAAATGTTTGATGTTAAAATGTCTACAGATTAAGGTAGCCACAGAGTAATGAAAGATGGAGAGATTAGATGGGGTTCAGATATAGTGACAAACAGCAAATGAGTAGCAACAAGTGCTCATCTTATCTAGGAATGGTAGAAGATGTTCGTTGGGTAGAGCACGACTATTCAGACTCTGGTTACCAACCGGGATCGAAGAAGCAACATAGATCGTTCACTTCACCACCACCTTAACAAAGAAGATGTTATTGAATTCATTCTAAACCAAGGCAGTGTCGTTGATGCTATAAATCACATATTGGGTGTTGTAATCCTAGTGATGTGACTTGCTATGCTTGTAATTAGATTGACCACAACAACGAGGAATGTCCTCAGAAGGGAATTCTTGCTTAAACTATGATAAACTCAAACACTTTGTACGTCAATGTCGACAGCCTCTATTCCGAATCCTGTATCAATCATTAGCTGCTGGAATAAGTGGAGGATCATCTTAGAGGAGTTCAATAACACCACAAGCCAGAACCCAAGCTTTTCACATAACTGCAAAGAAGTTAGAGATACTCTTGACGTGGTTATTGATATGTTTCTTCCAAATTCTATACAAGTCAGAGTATTATTTATTTCCGGGGCTAGCTGATCTTTCGTATCTAAATCATTTGTGAGTCAATTACCAATGTCACCATACAAACTGTTTGTTATCTTGCATATCGGAACTGCTAGTAATGCATATATCATGATTGTTAGCGTCTATCAAAATTGCTCATTCCTAGTAGATGACATCGTCTTTAATCTGGATTGTATTATATTGAGCTGAAGGAATTTGACGTCATTGTTAGAATTAATTGACTTATCAATAATGAAGCTGTCATTATCTCCAACAAGCATATGATCTAGATTACTTCTCCCCATAATCTGTATATATGGTGACAAGCGTAAAGGTGAACTCCGTTTAATCTTGGTCGACGAAGCTCAATAATTACTTTCAAAAGACGCACATCCTACTTAGCATATGCAATCAATGCTAAAGTAGATTAGGCATCTCTTTCTCACGTTCTCATCGTGTTTGAGTTTCCAGATGTGTTTCTCGATGATACCTTGGGACTACCACTTGTTAGACAGGTCGTATTCTTCATCGATCTTTTCCTTAGTGTTGCTTCCATGAGTAAATCTCCGTATAGGCTTGTGTCTGCTGAAAAACAAAAGATGATGAAGCAACTAAAAGAATTGTTAATTAAAGGGTGTATTTGACGAAGTTCTTTTCTATGGGGCGCTCTTATTCTATTTGTTAAAAGGAAAGACGAGACATTCCAGATGTGCATAGATTATAGAGAGTTGAATAAAGTCACTATAATGAAAAAATATCCACTGCCCAAGATTGATGCTCTCTTTGACCAACTTCAAGATGTCAACTATATTTCAAAGATTGAACTATGTTCAGGGTATTATCAACTAAACATCAGGGAAGAACATGTCCTTAAAACAATAATTCGCAAAAGATATGGCATTATGAGTTTCTGGTAATGCTCTTTGGTTCTACAAACACCGCTACTATATACATGTATTGCATTAATCGCGTCTGTGGGCCTATGCTCAACAAATCGTAATCATCTTCATCAATGAGATACTCATCTACTCTAAGTCAAAAGCTATGGATGTTCATTTTAGAGAATTGTTGGAGTTAATTCACAAGGAGCGACTTTACACAAAATTTTATAAATGTGAATTCTGGCTGAGACAAGTATACTTTAAAATATCTATTTCTGGATATTTCAATCGGAACTAGAACCAAAGTAAAATTATAGCAACAATTGAGTTAACATATTGAATTTGTAAATTTACTCTAAAAATGCAATTTCTTGGCCACGTTATATCTGCCACTGGATTTTCAATCAATCCAGCTAAACTGGAGGCGGCTATTCAAAGATGGGAGCCGCCTCACAATTATTTTTAGTCAGAAGTTTCATTGGATTAGCTAGCTACTACTTCCGATGTATCAAGGATTTCTTGAAGGTCGTAGTTTCTCTCACGACACTAACACGCATGAATGTGTCATTTGAATGGACCGACAAACAACAGGAAGCATTTCTAATTCTGAAACAAAAGTCAGTTGAAGTGCCTATTCTAGACCTACCTAGAGGCAACAAAGATTTTGTTGTGTACAGTGACACATCTGTTACGGATCTAGGATGTGCACTCATGCAATGAGGAAAGGTCATTTGCATACACTTTCAGACAACTGAATGATTATGAAAAGAATGCTCATACTCATGATTCTAAGTTAGCAGTTGTGACCTTTGCCTTAAAGGTCTGACATCACTATCTGTATGAGACTAAGTGTCAGTTGTATACTGGTCACAAAAGTGTTAAATATCTTTTACTTAAATGGTTCTTAATATGAAACAACGTAGATCTTTGGAGCTAATTAAAGATTATGACTATGAAATTATTTATCATCCCGGCAGGGCAAATGTCATTGTCGATGCTCTAAGGAGAAAATCTCATTCAGTCCAATGTTGTTATGCTCTTACCTCCACATCTTTCTCCTCTATGCTGATGGATGATATTCATATTTCTCGAACCAAAGCACTGAAAAAAGAGTAGTCTGCATCTAAAAAAGTAAAAGGGCAATTACAGTTTCTCTCATATAACTAAATTGGACTTAAAGTTTCAAAGGTGTTTGGATTTCGATCCTTAGGTTTGGAAAGGTTCGTAAACACTTTTAGCTGAAGCTCATCAATCTAAGTTGTTAGTTCATAGTGGTATTACTAAAAATTGGATTTGAAACTAGAATTTTGGTGGCCAGGTATGAAATGAGACATTGGAAGATATGTCAAAAGCTACAAAACCTGTTGTATGGTTAAGGTAAAACACCAAGAACCCTATGGAAGTATGTAACCACAACCAATTATAGAATGAAATTGGGAGCATATAACCATTGATTTTGTTACAAAATTGCCAAAGACCTGCCGACAACATGATTCCATTTGGGTGATTGTTGACAGGTTAACCAAAACTATGCATTTCATTGCAATTTGAGAGTCAGAATCTTAGAGAAGTTGGTACATGTTTACATTAGTGAGATTATTTCTATCCATGGTATGCAAAAAGCAATTGAGTACCGCTTATGATCCTCAAGCAGACAGAACTGAACACATGATTCTAACACTTGAATATATTCTTAGGGCTTGCGCACTTGAGTTGGGTGGGAATTAGGATGATCATCTCTCACTAGTTGAATTTTCTTGTGACAACAACTATCACTCAGCAATAAAGAAGACACCATTAAACCTCTCCATGGATGTAAATGTAGGACATTCACCTGTTGGCAGTTGGCAATAGACGGGTGAAACATTGATTGATGGTCCTGCACTTCTACAACTAACACATGAAAATATTCAGCTGGTTAAAAGAAACATCCAAGAGGCTCAAAGTTGACAAAAGTCCTATCATGATCATCAACATAAGTCAATTGTCTTCAACAAAGGTGATTGGGTGATGCTGGAAGTATCTCCAATGAAGAGTGTGGTTTAGTTCATTAAACATAACAAGCTAGCTCCTATATTCATCAGTCTATTCAGAATAATCAAAAAGATTGGAAATTAATCTTATCGTCTTGAATTACCATTTGATTTGGCTGGTGTACATCCTAATTTTGATGTAAGTCATCTCAGAAAGACTATAGTTGCAAGATGCAAACCACACATTTCTCATATTGACATACAAGTTGATGATAAATTAACTTCATATTGTGGAAGAGTCGTACTCTGTTTTCGACACCATGACTAACAAGTTGAGGAACAAAGAAATTGAATTGGTCCTTGTACAATGGAAACATGACAAACCAGACTTGAGGATCTAATGTGAAGACCTCCCCTTCCGGGGCAGTCCTCAGAGTCTAGGTCCCACAAATTGCAATACGATATCAACCATACTAAGATAGGGTAATTAATTTGCGGAATAATAAAATTACATGTACATACAATATTAGGATTAAGTTTACATATTTCAAAATAAAGTTATAAAAGGGTAACATCTAATCTAGTCATAACATCATACATCACGTCAAGTCTACCCAGAACCACCACATTTGCTGTCTTCCAGTCAGTACCAGAAATATTTGTTGAGTAGTGGTCTAAGAAAGCTTCAAAACTTGGATCTTGAATGACCTAAGTACTAGGTCCTGCAGGTGATTTTCCTTTGGCTTTTCCTGTAAAATATTAATGCAACATCTGTAAGCAAAGCTTAGTGAGTTTATAGATTTTCAATATCAACATGCGTGTCAAGCGGAGTCATTAGTCTTAGCGTGATATGTCTTGGCTGCCGCTACAGCCCTCATGATTGAGATATAGAATCATAGAATCGGATGATGTTCAAGCCACACTCACGCTTAAATCGTGGGGATCAGCCACATACTGGGCTAGCTACCAGTAAGTCAATATGGCGGAACATCGGAGGTCATTACCAAGTTCATAAGAACTGGTGAAATAGCCGGGTCTAGAACAATAGACCATAAGGGCTAGTCAAGCTGAATCAATCTATCAAATGTCTGATCAATGATGTAAGCATATGTCTTAGAAGTCATGATAGCAATGAATCATAAAGCAAAGTCTGAAGCAATATTAAATGCAATATGAAAAGATAATCAAATAGCTATCATGATCCACTGGGCAACACCCATCCATGGTGTGCACAGGTCTCATTCCAGCTGATAAAGTGAATATCAATAAATCTATCAGCAACAATATTTCTCAACCGGATCTATGCATGTTCAATCTGAATATCTATAGCTCACAGGTTTGGGTCTATATCAAACAGATATAAGAATCTGCCACCTGAGTTATCTCAGGATTTTATCTTGTCTATTCTGTTCTTTGTCAAATCAAGTCTCTGACCCGCTTTCAAGTCTTTAAATCTTTGTTCAGAATATACTGAACATGTTCAAATTCATTCATGATAATATCATGTTAATTTCATCGTCTGTATCATCATCATTTTCATTATTTCTTTTGGTCATTAAATCTGATATTTTATCTGGGTCTGATATCTGATAACTTGTCTTATCAAGGCTGTCTTCTTTATAATCTTAAATTTCATCTGATTCTGATAACTTATCTATTCTCAAATCATTCTAATACATAATATTAGGTTTCGGATCATAAATTTCGGATCAGCCCGGATTGGGATCCGGATTCGGATACATCCGAAATGGGCCATCCGGATTTGGATCAACCGGATCCGGACCAAACCGAATTAAGGACCCTGATTAGCTTATCCGAAATGCAATCCGAATTCGGACCAATTAATAACCGAATCAGTTATCCGGATTCGGATTTGGGACCGAATTAGGTGCCTTCCGAATTCAATCTTGATTCATCCGAATTATCATTGGGTCCGAATTAGGATCAACCGAATATAAGAATCCGAAAATGAAATCATCCGAACCAAAGCTTATGTCCGAAACAAGGAAATCCGAATTGTGCACCATGGCCAGATCCGAATTTGAGCATCATCCAAATTCGGAACCGAAGTGGTGCATCATCCGAATTCGGACATATCCGAATTCGGATCCTTCATGTTCATAAATTTCCAGATTTTGTTCTTCATGTTCATACTTATACTCATACAGATTTTCACATAAAATTCACAAAACATATTTATATTAACATGCAACGTTTTATTTTGTTGTATTATCATTATTTGAGTGTTTTTATATACTCTTTATGATCAAAAACATCTTAATTTAGTCAAGATCATCCAAAAACTCATAATTTTCTCAAGAACACTTTACTATAAAAATCCATATTTTCTTGCTTATTTTTGATAATCTGATCTCATATTTTTATTTCTATTACATCTATTATCATTAATTCATCATAATCTACTAAGATCTAACACATGCAACCTTAAATTCATGTTTTTACATCTTTGGTTTCGGTTTTTATCAAAACCGAACCAAACCTTTAAAAATCTTAAAATATAACTCAAAATTACCTCAAATCCTGTAGATTCCAATTGTTTGATGATAATTGTAACTCCTTCTTGGCTTTAATCTTCAATTTAATGCCGATTTTATGGAACTTTTGATGGATTTGTGAGAAATCCGTAAGTTTTAGAGAGAAGTTAGAGAGAGAGAGTTAATTGTAATAATGATCTTAAATGATCATTATTTAGTTTATATACTTCATTTGTATTTAACCCACTTCTATTTTTGTATTTTACATCTCTTTTGTTTTACTCATTTTAATTATATCATAAATATAATTTAAAATCATATTTACTTAATTAATATTTGCATCATAATAATATAAAAAAATTACATTATTATATCAAAATCAAGCGTTACATAACTGATAAAAAGTTAGGTTGTTACAGAATGGGCTCCACCACGCACAAACTTCGTCCCCGAAGTTAGCTATGTTCGAACAGACTGGGATAAGTAGCTTTCATAACATCTCTGGATTCCCAAGACTGATGCGAACCTTTGTGGTGTTTCCACTGGACAAGCACCATCTGTATTTCTTTATTCCGAAGCTTTTTGGTCTTCGAGTCCAGAATACGTTCTGGCTCTTCAACCACGCGAAGCTTCTCATCAATTTGCAAGTTAACGTGTGGTATCTGTACTTCTCTTTCGTCAGCTAGGCTTTTTCTCAAATGACTAACATGGAATACAGGGTGTATTCCAGCTAAGTCCGCTGGTAGATCAAGACGATAAGACTGATTTCCAATCTTTTCAATGATCTTGAACGGTCAGATAAATCTCGGAGCTAGCTTGTTTCTTTTAATGAACCGTACCACATTCTTCATTGGAGATACTTTCAGCATCACCCAATCGTTAACTGCAAAACTGATGGATCTATGCCGATTGTCATAATATGACTTCTGCCTGCTTTGAGTGTGACGTCCTTGTTAAATTAATGATATAATTGTAATCTCCAGGATCGACTAACAACCCAATGAGTATCATAATAATTGAAATTGAATACTTAAATTAGAATTAAGCACATCCACACTAAAGCAATAGAATACATGTCTACAGTGATAAAAGTCTAACTATTACATCAACATAATTGTTTTAGAAGTAATGAATCCCAGCCCAAAGCTATTACATTCAAGTACCAATAGCTTCTATAGTCTCCGGGATATTGATTTGATATGCTTAAGTGGAAGGTCCAGCTACACTTTTGCCTTTGCCTGAAAACATGGTGAGTCAACAATAAGCTAAATGCTTAGTGAGATAACAGATTATGCATACAACAAATATTTCTTTACAAACAATGCTTAACCATGGGCAGTGTAAGCCCCATGTATGTGAAAACGGCAGTGAAAGCCTCAATGTGTGAGTAAACCATGCAGTGCTAGCATGGGGTGGCAGTTCAATATGCTGATCGGGGATGTGCCGAACCTGATGGGATACGAGTGGGATGATCAGTCCCCGACAGTGGCCTGCTGTCAGCCCCAGTCCAGGTCGCATCAGATTATGAAGTAATGATCATGCAGTGCAAGCATGATGTAAATAGATGCACTTTCAAATGAACGCAAGCTACATGTGTGTTACATGTCAAGTACGAGTGTGCATCATAACAACAAATTTTTCATGAGTGCCAAATGAAGTATATGAACAACGTGAACATGCCATTGAATGTATAAACACGAATGTAAAAACAATAAATGTTCGAATGATAATCTGCAACTCACAGTGATTGGTATAGTGTGACTTGTCTCTGAATCAATGTGTGTTTTGATAACACCACAATGATCTGTAAATGTAAGTGTAATAGTGATGTAATGTCAGTAATTGCTTACAAAATTGTATTTTGTAATTTTAAATAAAACCCTAGTTGAATTCGGACCACATCCGAATTCGGATGGTCCGAAATCCGGATGGTCCGAATTGGGTCCTCGGTCCGAATTCACTATTGGTCCGAATTATGTAGTTGGTCCGAAATGGGTATAGTCCGAAGTCATTGTGGTCCGAATTGGAATGGGGATCCGAATTGGGACGGGATCCGAAATGGGGTGATGGTCCGAAATTACTATGTGTCCGAATTACAATTGGTCCGAACTGGGACGATGATCCGAATTTCGGATGGATCATCAATCCGAGTTCATACTTGGTAAAATTCTAACATTTTCCAGAATTTACTTTTGGACCAATTTTACATGTTTTGAGTCTAATATTGCAAATGTGAGCTTAAATGTACTATATCAACTTATAATATAACACTTATGTACCAAAATAACCGATTTGTGTCCATTTTTCTTATGAGTCTCGATGAACACACACACTAAAGCACACACATATCTTGAAATCACACTTAGAGTTCGAATCTGATTCTGAAATTTTGTATGTTGCATCATCAATACTAGATTTAAACATTTCAACAATAATATACTACATGCATTAACATCTTGAATCAAAATCTTAGGATTTAGTTTCTATAAAACCCGAACCAAAAACTCCATAATTTATAAGATTGGATGAATCTTACCTCAAAATGTTTGTTGTAGTAGTTATAGTTCCTTCCAAATCACTTGTTTCCAGATTTTTGCACCTTAATTTGATGATTTTCTTGTGTTCTTGAGTTGGAATCCGAGAGAGGGAGAGTAGAGAGAGGATACGGTAGAGAGAGAGAGTAGTGAGAGAGTGTGAGTGAAGAAATGAAGAGTTTCCTTTCTTTTATTCTTCATTTTGACTTATTTGCACAATATACCCCTAACTTCGTATTTTCTCATTTAACTGATAATATGATTATAAATAACTTAAATTAATATAATCATCCAAAAGTACAATAATTAAGTCTTAAAATCGTAAATTACATATAATTGAAAAATAGGGATGTTACAGCATGGGCTCCACCACGCCTATACTTCGTCCGCGAAGTCATGCTGTGCTAAACAAACTTGGGTACTTAGTCTTCATGTCTTCTTCCGATTCCCAAGTGTGATTAGCTCCCCGATGATGCTTCCACTTGACCAGCACCATCCTGATCTCTTTGTTCCGTAGCTTTTTGACTTTTGTCTCCAAAATGCACTCCGGTTCATCAACGAACCTTAGCCGTTCGTCAATCTTAATCTCCGAATGATCAGTCCATGGTTCCCTTTCGGGCACCAGACTCTTCCTTAAGTACCCAACGTGAAATACCGGGTGAACACCTGATAATTCTTCCGGCAAGTCCAAATGATAGGACTGATTCCCAACTCTTTCTAGTATTTTGAAGGGTCCTATGAATCGAGGCGATAACTTTCCTCGCTTAACAAATCTTGTAACACCTTTCATTGGGGATACCTTCAAGTATACCCATTCATCTTTCTGAAATTCTATCGCTTTGTGCCGGCGATCATGATAGTTCTTTTGTCGATCTTGTGCCGTTTTCATGTACTGCCGTATGAGTTGGATCTTTTCATTTGTTTCTTGTAGCAAAGCAGGACCAGCTATTGGAGTTTCTCCTGTTTCCCTCCAACAGGTTGGAGTCCTACATTTTCTTCCGTATAGAGACTCGAACGGTGCCATCTTGATAGTGGAATGGTAACTATTGTTGTAGGAGAATTCAACCAATGGGAGGTGATCGTCCCAGTTACCACCCAAATCCATGACACAGGCTCTGAGCATGTCTTCGAGAGTTAAAATTGTTCTTTCACTTTGCCCATCAGATTGAGGTCTATAGGCAGTACTCATGGCGATACGAGTACCAAGACCGTTTTGCAGAGCAGTCCAGAAATTAGAAGTGAATCTACTATCTCGGTCGGAGACAATAGACTTAGGCACACCATGCCTAATAACGATTTCGTTTACGTAGATCTGGGCAAGTCGGTCCAGTGAATAGGTTTCTCGAATGGGAATAAAGTGAGTAGATTTTGTCAATCGATCAACAATGACCCAAATGGCATCATGTTGACGACGTGTTTTGGGAAGTTTTGTTACGAAATCCATAGTAATATGGTCCCACTTCCATTCTGGGATAGGAAGAGGTTGCATACTACCATAGGGTTGTTGGTGCTCGGCTTTGACTAGACGACATGTTCTGCACCTTTCAACATACTGACCGACATCTCTTTTCAATCCTGGCCACCAGAAGTCGGCTTTTAAGTCGTTGTACATTTTTGTGCTACCAGGATGAATTGAGAATTTGGATTGATGAGCTTCTTCAAGTATCACTTCCCGCATGTTCCCGAACTTAGGAACCCACAGTCTGCCATAAATACCCTTTAATCCAGCTCCATCATCTTGCATTAATGGCAACTGTATTCTGATATCTTCATCTTTAACATTCTCTTCTTTTAGGGCCTGCAACTGAGCAGCCCTAACATCGTCTATAATAGTAGATGTCAGTATTGTGGAAGTCAAGGCATAGCAGCATGCCTTGCAGTACGCTTTTCGGCTTAGGGCATCGGCCACTACGTTGGCCTTCCCTGGATGGTATAAGATCTCGCAGTCATAATCTTTTATCAGCTCCATTGACCTTCTTTGCCTCATATTCAAGTCCTTCTGACTGAATATGCACTTCAAACTCTTGTGATCGGTGTAGAGCTGACACTTGGTTCCGTACAAATAATGCCTCCAAAGTTTGAGACCGAAAGTCACAGCAGTCAGCTCTAGATCATGAGTAGAGTAATCTTTCTCATGTGGTTTGAGCTGTCTAGAAGCATATGCTATGACGTTTCCTCTTTGCATTAGTACAGCACCCAAACCCGTGCCTGATGCATCTGTATAGACAACAAAGTCTTCGTTCCCTTCAGGCAGGGCTAACACAGGTGCTTCACTTAGCAGATTCTTCAAGTTGTCAAAGGCCGTTTGTTGTTCTTCTTTCCAAAAGAAGGTCGCGTTCTTGCGAGTAAGCTTAGTGAGAGGAACGGCGATTTTGGAGAAGTCTTTGATGAATCGGCGGTAGTAACCAGCCAATCCCAGAAAACTCCTAATCTCTGAGGCGTTGCGGGGTGATTCCCAGTTCCGGATAGCTTCGATCTTTGCAGGATCAACAGCAATCCCAGCACCAGATATCACGTGCCCCAAGAATTGGATCTGAATTAATTGTTTAAGAGGTACAAGTTAATAAAATAATTTATGATTGAGTATAAGGATCATGAAATTGTTTCAAACGTTGAGACGTACCTGCCTCAACCAGAATTCACACTTAGAGAATTTGGCATAAAGTCGCTCTTTGCGTAGCAACTCTAGCAATTCTCTCAGATGTGCAGCATGATCCTCTTCGGTCTTTGAATATATGAGAATGTCATCGATGAACACGATGACCGATTTGTCGAGCATTGGCCGGCAGACTCGATTCATGAGATCCATGAAAGCGGCCGGCGCATTAGTAAGACCGAACGGCATTACCAGAAACTCGTAGTGTCCGTAACGAGTTCTGAAAGCCGTCTTTGGAATGTCATCAGAATGTACTTTGAGTTGGTGATAACCCGAACGAAGATCAATCTTCGAGAAGTAACTTGCGCCTTGTAACTGGTCGAAGAGATCATCAATCCGGGGCAACGGGTATTTGTTCTTGATTGTGACTTTATTGAGTTCTCGGTAATCGATGCACATACGTAATGTGCCATCTTTCTTCTTGACGAACAGAACAGGAGCGCCCCAAGGAGATGAACTTGGGCGTATGAAACCCTTGTCGAGCAACTCCTGTAACTGCTTCATCATTTCCTGCATTTCTGCAGGAGCTAGACGGTACGGAGCCTTTGCTATTGGAGCAGCTCCGGGAACGAGATTGATACGGAATTCCACTTGACGGTCAGGTGGCAATCCCGAGATATCTTCTGGAAAGACATCTGGAAATTCGGAAACGACAGGAACGGTAGAAAGAGATTGAACTTCAGCCTTTGCATCGACAGCGTAGGCTAAATAAGCTGAACAACCCTTAGCCACGTGCTTTCGGGCTTTTGCAATTGAAATAAGGCATAAGTCGCCTTTGTGTCTATCACCATAAATGCATATGTCTCGGCCCTCGGGAGTGGTAATCTTGATCATTCTTTTCTTGCAAACGATTTGGGCCTCGTTATGAACTAACCAGTCCATGCCTACTATGACATCGAATTCCCCGAACTCCATAGGGATCAGATCTATATTGAATACTACGTCTTCTACCAATAATGTACAATTCCTATATACTTTGTCTGCTTTTACTAACATATTGCTAGCAGTCTCTATGTCAAGTACAAATTGCAGTTTCGAAGTGGGCATATTGAATTGACGAGTAAATGCAGTGGAGACAAATGAACGATTTGCTCCAGAGTCAAACAATACACGTGCAGGAATGGAATTAACATAGAACGTACCAGTGACCACCTCCGGGTCATCCTTTGCTTCTTCAGCTGTGATTTGGAATGCCCTTGTTGGAGCCCTATGAGATTGATCCCTGCGAGCAGTGGATGCTGCAGAAGATCTTGCCGTTGATTGCTGAACGTTCTGATCTCTTGGGGGTTTCGGGCAATCCCTTGAAAAATGGCCAAGTCTGTGGCAGTTGTAGCACGCATCGTCCTTTCGAGGACAATGTTCCCAATGATGGCCCTTCTACCCACAGCAGAAGCAATACATGTCTTGAGCTTTGCACTCCCCAGAGTGCGATTTCCTGCACCTCCTGCAGTCTCTCATCTCTGAACTGGCCGAAAAGGCCCTTCCTTTCTTGGGTGATGATGATGATTGTTGATGGGATTGAGAAGAGAATCGGGAAGATCCAGACTCCCACTGCCTTTTTGGCGGCGACGGTTGAGTCGGTGACGTGGCGGCTGACCCGATAACATAACCAGACATCAAGACAATCTGCTCCACATTTCGAGCAGCCTCAAGCAAACCAGCAAAAGTTGTATACCGAACCCCACTCATGGTTCGGCGAATCTCATAATCTAGTCCGGCCTCAAACCGGGCTATCTTCCTCTCTTCTGTGTCTACTTGATGGGGTGCGAACAGACTCAATCGAGTGAACTCAACGGCATATTGTGTAACCGTTTTCGTTCCTTGAGTCAGATTCAGGAACTTCGCCTCTAGACGGCGCTTCTCATCAGTAGGACAGTATTGCTGGGAGAATACTTCCTTGAACTCGTTCCAAGACATGTGTGACACTACCTCCATTGTCAGCACATGTGTCATTGCATCCCACCACATAACAGCGTCCCTTGCAAACATAGCGGTTGCAAAGCGGACCATGTCTTTATCAGCACAGTCGCTGATTCTGAAAGTTCGTTCCGTGGTGGTGATCCATTCCAATGCTGTAACAGCATCACCGGTTCCATCAAAAGTAACAGCCCCGTTACTTTTGAAATCCTTAAACCTGCAACCCCTTGATCTGTTAGAAGACCCAGTGTCTTGTCTTTCCTCTTGATCGTCTTGTTGTTGTTCCTTGTTCTTTCGTTTGTCAGCCTTTCGTTTTGCCTCGGCCTCATCTCTGGCCCTTAACTGATCAGCAAATGACTGAGCCTGCTCAGCCATTCGTTTGGATTGTAGCTCATTGTTTTGTTCCATGAGAGCTTGCATCATCTGGAACATTTGCTGAGGAGTCATATCGTCTCCTGACATGTTCTGAAATATAACAACTTATATTTAGAACATTTATTTGTAAGTCCTAAGTGTACAGTTACCCTTTGTGTTTCCCCGTGTGCATGTCAATCCTATCTTAGTTCAGATCATTACTTAGAAGTTCATTCTAATATCATAACCTAAGTTTGAGTCCAAGTCCTCGCGGACACTTGAAACCTCAAACTAATGCTCTGATACCAAACTGTGACGTCCTTGTTAATTAATGATATAATTGTAATCTCCAGGATCGACAAACAACCCAATGAATATCATGATAATTGAAATTGAATACTTAAATTAGAATTAAGCAAATCCACACTAAAGCAATAGAATACATGTCTACAGTGATAAAAGTCTAACTATTACATCAACATAATTGTTTTAGAAGTAATGAATCCCAGCCCAAAGCTATTACATTCAAGTACCAATAGCTTCTAAGTCTCCGGGATATTGAATTGATATGCTTAAGTGGAAGGTCCAGCTACACTTTTGCCTTTGCCTGAAAACATGGTGAGTCAACAGTAAGCTAAATGCTTAGTGAGATAACAGATTATGCATACAACAAATATTTCTTTACAAACAATGCTTAACCATGGGCAGTGTAAGCCCCATGTATGTGAAAACGGCAGTGAAAGCCTCAATGTGTGAGTAAACCATGCAGTGCTAGCATGGGGTGGCAGTTCAATATGCTGATCGGGGATGTGCCGAACCTGATGGGATACGAGTGGGATGATCAGTCCCCGACAGTGGCCTGCTGTCAGCCCCAGTCCAGGTCGCATCAGATTATGAAGTAATGATCATGCAGTGCAAGCATGATGTAAATAGATGCACTTTCAAATGAACGCAAGCTACATGTGTGTTACATGTCAAGTACGAGTGTGCATCATAACAACAAATCATTTCATGAGTGCCAAATGAAGTATATGAACAACGTGAACATGCCATTGAATGTATAAACACGAATGTAAAAACAATAAATGTTCGAATGATAATCTGCAACTCACAGTGATTGGTATAGTGTGACTTGTCTCTGAATCAATGTGTGTTTTGATAACACCACAATGATCTGTAAATGTAAGTGTAATAGTGATGTAATGTCAGTAATTGCTTACAAAATTGTATTTTGTAATTTTAAATAAAACCCTAGTTGAATTCGGACCACATCCGAATTCGGATGGTCCGAAATCCGGATGGTCCGAATTGGGTCCTCGGTCCGAATTCACTATTGGTCCGAATTATGTAGTTGGTCCGAAATGGGTATAGTCCGAAGTCATTGTGGTCCGAATTGGAATGGGGATCCGAATTGGGACGGGATCCGAAATGGGGTGATGGTCCGAAATTACTATGTGTCCGAATTACAATTGGTCCGAACTGGGACGATCATCCGAATTTCGGATGGATCATCAATCCGAGTTCATACTTGGTAAAATTCTAACATTTTCCAGAATTTACTTTTGGACCAATTTTACATGTTTTGAGTCTAATATTGCAAATGTGAGCTTAAATGTACTATATCAACTTATAATATAACACTTATGTACCAAAATAACCGATTTGTGTCCATTTTTCTTATGAGTCTCGATGAACACACACACTAAAACACACACATATCTTGAAATCACACTTAGAGTTCGAATCTGATTCTGAAATTTTGTATGTTGCATCATCAATACTAGATTTAAACATTTCAACAATAATATACTACATGCATTAACATCTTGAATCAAAATCTTAGGATTCGGTTTCTATAAAACCCGAACCAAAAACTCCATAATTTATAAGATTGGATGAATCTTACCTCAAAATGGTTGTTGTAGTAGTTATAGTTCCTTCCAAATCACTTGTTTCCAGATTTTTGCACCTTAATTTGATGATTTTCTTGTGTTCTTGAGTTGGAATCCGAGAGAGGGAGAGTAGAGAGAGGATACGGTAGAGAGAGAGAGTAGTGAGAGAGTGTGAGTGAAGAAATGAAGAGTTTCCTTTCTTTTATTCTTCATTTTGACTTATTTGCACAATATACCCCTAACTTCGTATTTTCTCATTTAACTGATAATATGATTATAAATAACTTAAATTAATATAATCATCCAAAAGTACAATAATTAAGTCTTAAAATCGTAAATTACATATAATTGAAAAATAGGGATGTTACAGCATGGGCTCCACCACGCCTATACTTCGTCCGCGAAGTCATGCTGTGCTAAACAAACTTGGGTACTTAGTCTTCATGTCTTCTTCCGATTCCCAAGTGTGATTAGCTCCCCGATGATGCTTCCACTTGACCAGCACCATCCTGATCTCTTTGTTCCGTAGGTTTTTGACTTTTGTCTCCAAAATGCACTCCGGTTCATCAACGAACCTTAGCCGTTCGTCAATCTTAATCTCCGAATGATCAGTCCATGGTTCCCTTTCGGGCACCAGACTCTTCCTTAAGTACCCAACGTGAAATACCGGGTGAACACCTGATAATTCTTCCGGCAAGTCCAAATGATAGGACTGATTCCCAACTCTTTCTAGTATTTTGAAGGGTCCTATGAATCGAGGCGATAACTTCCCTCGCTTAACGAATCTTGTAACACCTTTCATTGGGGATACCTTCAAGTATACCCATTCATCTTTCTGAAATTCTATCGCTTTGTGCCGGCGATCATGATAGTTCTTTTGTCGATCTTGTGCCGTTTTCATGTACTGCCGTATGAGTTGGATCTTTTCATTTGTTTCTTGTAGCAAAGCAGGACCAGCTATTGGAGTTTCTCCTGTTTCCCTCCAACAGGTTGGAGTCCTACATTTTCTTCCGTATAGAGACTCGAACGGTGCCATCTTGATAGTGGAATGGTAACTATTGTTGTAGGAGAATTCAACCAATGGGAGGTGATCGTCCCAGTTACCACCCAAATCCATGACACAGGCTCTGAGCATGTCTTCGAGAGTTAAAATTGTTCTTTCACTTTGCCCATCAGATTGAGGTCTATAGGCAGTACTCATGGCGATACGAGTACCAAGACCGTTTTGCAGAGCAGTCCAGAAATTAGAAGTGAATCTACTATCTCGGTCGGAGACAATAGACTTAGGCACACCATGCCTAATAACGATTTCGTTTACGTAGATCTGGGCAAGTCGGTCCAGTGAATAGGTTTCTCGAATGGGAATAAAGTGAGTAGATTTTGTCAATCGATCAACAATGACCCAAATGGCATCATGTTGACGACGTGTTTTGGGAAGTTTTGTTACGAAATCCATAGTAATATGGTCCCACTTCCATTCTGGGATAGGAAGAGGTTGCATACTACCATAGGGTTGTTGGTGCTCGGCTTTGACTAGACGACATGTTCTGCACCTTTCAACATACTGACCGACATCTCTTTTCAATCCTGGCCACCAGAAGTCGGCTTTTAAGTCGTTGTACATTTTTGTGCTACCAGGATGAATTGAGAATTTGGATTGATGAGCTTCTTCAAGTATCACTTCCCGCATGTTCCCGAACTTAGGAACCCACAGTCTGCCATAAATACCCTTTAATCCAGCTCCATCATCTTGCATTAATGGCAACTGTATTCTGATATCTTCATCTTTAACATTCTCTTCTTTTAGGGCCTGCAACTGAGCAGCCCTAACATCGTCTATAATAGTAGATGTCAGTATTGTGGAAGTCAAGGCATAGCAGCATGCCTTGCAGTACGCTTTTCGGCTTAGGGCATCGGCCACTACGTTGGCCTTCCCTGGATGGTATAAGATCTCGCAGTCATAATCTTTTATCAGCTCCATTGACCTTCTTTGCCTCATATTCAAGTCCTTCTGACTGAATATGCACTTCAAACTCTTGTGATCGGTGTAGAGCTGACACTTGGTTCCGTACAAATAATGCCTCCAAAGTTTGAGACCGAAAGTCACAGCAGTCAGCTCTAGATCATGAGTAGAGTAATCTTTCTCATGTGGTTTGAGCTGTCTAGAAGCATATGCTATGACGTTTCCTCTTTGCATTAGTACAGCACCCAAACCCGTGCCTGATGCATCTGTATAGACAACAAAGTCTTCGTTCCCTTCAGGCAGGGCTAACACAGGTGCTTCACTTAGCAGATTCTTCAAGTTGTCAAAGGCCGTTTGTTGTTCTTCTTTCCAAAAGAAGGTCGCGTTCTTGCGAGTAAGCTTAGTGAGAGGAACGGCGATTTTGGAGAAGTCTTTGATGAATCGGCGGTAGTAACCAGCCAATCCCAGAAAACTCCTAATCTCTGAGGCGTTGCGGGGTGATTCCCAGTTCCGGATAGCTTCGATCTTTGCAGGATCAACAGCAATCCCAGCACCAGATATCACGTGCCCCAAGAATTGGATCTGAATTAATTGTTTAAGAGGTACAAGTTAATAAAATAATTTATGATTGAGTATAAGGATCATGAAATTGTTTCAAACGTTGAGACGTACCTGCCTCAACCAGAATTCACACTTAGAGAATTTGGCATAAAGTCGCTCTTTGCGTAGCAACTCTAGCAATTCTCTCAGATGTGCAGCATGATCCTCTTCGGTCTTTGAATATATGAGAATGTCATCGATGAACACGATGACCGATTTGTCGAGCATTGGCCGGCAGACTCGATTCATGAGATCCATGAAAGCGGCCGGCGCATTAGTAAGACCGAACGGCATTACCAGAAACTCGTAGTGTCCGTAACGAGTTCTGAAAGCCGTCTTTGGAATGTCATCAGGGTGTACTTTGAGTTGGTGATAACCCGAACGAAGATCAATCTTCGAGAAGTAACTTGCGCCTTGTAACTGGTCGAAGAGATCATCAATCCGGGGCAACGGGTATTTGTTCTTGATTGTGACTTTATTGAGTTCTCGGTAATCGATGCACATACGTAATGTGCCATCTTTCTTCTTGACGAACAGAACAGGAGCGCCCCAAGGAGATGAACTTGGGCGTATGAAACCCTTGTCGAGCAACTCCTGTAACTGCTTCATCATTTCCTGCATTTCTGCAGGAGCTAGACGGTACGGAGCCTTTGCTATTGGAGCAGCTCCGGGAACGAGATTGATACGGAATTCCACTTGACGGTCAGGTGGCAATCCCGAGATATCTTCTGGAAAGACATCTGGAAATTCGGAAACGACAGGAACGGTAGAAAGAGATTGAACTTCAGCCTTTGCATCGACAGCGTAGGCTAAATAAGCTGAACAACCCTTAGCCACGTGCTTTCGGGCTTTTGCAATTGAAATAAGGCATAAGTCGCCTTTGTGTCTATCACCATAAATGCATATGTCTCGGCCCTCGGGAGTGGTAATCTTGATCATTCTTTTCTTGCAAACGATTTGGGCCTCGTTATGAACTAACCAGTCCATGCCTACTATGACATCGAATTCCCCGAACTCCATAGGGATCAGATCTATATTGAATACTACGTCTTCTACCAATAATGTACAATTCCTATATACTTTGTCTGCTTTTACTAACATATTGCTAGCAGTCTCTATGTCAAGTACAAATTGCAGTTTCGAAGTGGGCGTATTGAATTGACGAGTAAATGCAGTGGAGACAAATGAACGATTTGCTCCAGAGTCAAACAATACACGTGCAGGAATGGAATTAACATAGAACGTACCAGTGACCACCTCCGGGTCATCCTTTGCTTCTTCAGCTGTGATTTGGAATGCCCTTGTTGGAGCCCTATGAGATTGATCCCTGCGAGCAGTGGATGCTGCAGAAGATCTTGCCGTTGATTGCTGAACGTTCTGATCTCTTGGGGGTTTCGGGCAATCCCTTGAAAAATGGCCAAGTCTGTGGCAGTTGTAGCACGCATCGTCCTTTCGAGGACAATGTTCCCAATGATGGCCCTTCTACCCACAGCAGAAGCAATACATGTCTTGAGCTTTGCACTCCCCAGAGTGCGATTTCCTGCACCTCCTGCAGTCTCTCATCTCTGAACTGGCCGAAAAGGCCCTTCCTTTCTTGGGTGATGATGATGATTGTTGATGGGATTGAGAAGAGAATCGGGAAGATCCAGACTCCCGCTGCCTTTTTGGCGGCGACGGTTGAGTCGGTGACGTGGCGGCTGACCCGATAACATAACCAGACATCAAGACAATCTGCTCCACATTTCGAGCAGCCTCAAGCAAGCCAGCAAAAGTTGTATACCGAACCCCACTCATGGTTCGGCGAATCTCATAATCTAGTCCGGCCTCAAACCGGGCTATCTTCCTCTCTTCTATGTCTACTTGATGGGGTGCGAACAGACTCAATCGAGTGAACTCAACGGCATATTGTGTAACCGTTTTCGTTCCTTGAGTCAGATTCAGGAACTTCGCCTCTAGACGACGCTTCTCATCAGTAGGACAGTATTGCTGGGAGAATACTTCCTTGAACTCGTTCCAAGACATGTGTGACACTACCTCCATTGTCAGCACATGTGTCATTGCATCCCACCACATAACAGCGTCCCTTGCAAACATAGCGGTTGCAAAGCGGACCATGTCTTTATCAGCACAGTCGCTGATTCTGAAAGTTCGTTCCGTGGTGGTGATCCATTCCAATGCTGTAACAGCATCACCGGTTCCGTCAAAAGTAACAACCCCGTTACTTTTGAAATCCTTAAACCTGCAACCCCTTGATCTGTTAGAAGACCCAGTGTCTTGTCTTTCCTCTTGATCGTCTTGTTGTTGTTCCTTGTTCTTTCGTTTGTCAGCCTTTCGTTTTGCCTCGGCCTCATCTCTGGCCCTTAACTGATCAGCAAATGACTGAGCCTGCTCAGCCATTCGTTTGGATTGTAGCTCATTGTTTTGTTCCATGAGAGCTTGCATCATCTGGAACATTTGCTGAGGAGTCATATCGTCTCCTGACATGTTCTGAAATATAACAACTTATATTTAGAACATTTATTTGTAAGTCCTAAGTGTACAGTTACCCTTTGTGTTTCCCCGTGTGCATGTCAATCCTATCTTAGTTCAGATCATTACTTAGAAGTTCATTCTAATATCATAACCTAAGTTTGAGTCCAAGTCCTCGCGGACACTTGAAACCTCAAACTAATGCTCTGATACCAAACTGTGACGTCCTTGTTAAATTAATGATATAATTGTAATCTCCAGGATCGACTAACAACCCAATGAGTATCATAATAATTGAAATTGAATACTTAAATTAGAATTAAGCACATCCACACTAAAGCAATAGAATACATGTCTACAGTGATAAAAGTCTAACTATTACATCAACATAATTGTTTTAGAAGTAATGAATCCCAGCCCAAAGCTATTACATTCAAGTACCAATAGCTTCTATAGTCTCCGGGATATTGATTTGATATGCTTAAGTGGAAGGTCCAGCTACACTTTTGCCTTTGCCTGAAAACATGGTGAGTCAACAGTAAGCTAAATGCTTAGTGAGATAACAGATTATGCATACAACAAATATTTCTTTACAAACAATGCTTAACCATGGGCAGTGTAAGCCCCATGTATGTGAAAACGGCAGTGAAAGCCTCAATGTGTGAGTAAACCATGCAGTGCTAGCATGGGGTGGCAGTTCAATATGCTGATCGAGGATGTGCCGAACCTGATGGGATACGAGTGGGATGATCAGTCCCCGACAGTGGCCTGCTGTCAGCCCCAGTCCAGGTCGCATCAGATTATGAAGTAATGATCATGCAGTGCAAGCATGATGTAAATAGATGCACTTTCAAATGAACGCAAGCTACATGTGTGTTACATGTCAAGTACGAGTGTGCATCATAACAACAAATCATTTCATGAGTGCCAAATGAAGTATATGAACAACGTGAACATGCCATTGAATGTATAAACATGAATGTAAAAACAATAAATGTTCGAATGATAATCTGCCACTCACAGTGATTGGTATAGTGTGACTTGTCTCTGAATCAATGTGTGTTTTGATAACACCACAATGATCTGTAAATGTAAGTGTAATAGTGATGTAATGTCAGTAATTGCTTACAAAATTGTATTCTGTAATTTTAATTAAAACCCTAGTTGAATTCGGACCACATCCGAATTCGGATGGTCCGAATTGGGTCCTCGGTCCGAATTCACTATTGGTCCGAATTATGTAGTTGGTCCGAAATGGGTATAGTCCGAAGTCATTGTGGTCCGAATTGGAATGGGGATCCGAATTGGGACGGGATCCGAAATGGGGTGATGGTCCGAAATTACTATGTGTCCGAATTACAATTGGTCCGAACTGGGACGATGATCCGAATTTCGGATGGATCATCAATCCGAGTTCATACTTGGTAAAATTCTAACATTTTCCAGAATTTACTTTTGGACCAATTTTACATGTTTTGAGTCTAATATTGCAAATGTGAGCTTAAATGTACTATATCAACTTATAATATAACACTTATGTACCAAAATAACCGATTTGTGTCCATTTTTCTTATGAGTCTCGATGAACACACACACTAAAACACACACATATCTTGAAATCACACTTAGAGTTCGAATCTGATTCTGAAATTTTGTATGTTGCATCATCAATACTAGATTTAAACATTTCAACAATAATATACTACATGCATTAACATCTTGAATCAAAATCTTAGGATTCGGTTTCTATAAAACCCGAACCAAAAACTCCATAATTTATAAGATTGGATGAATCTTACCTCAAAATGTTTGTTGTAGTAGTTATAGTTCCTTCCAAATCACTTGTTTCCAGATTTTTGCACCTTAATTTGATGATTTTCTTGTGTTCTTGAGTTGGAATCCGAGAGAGGGAGAGTAGAGAGAGGATACGGTAGAGAGAGAGAGTAGTGAGAGAGTGTGAGTGAAGAAATGAAGAGTTTCCTTTCTTTTATTCTTCATTTTGACTTATTTGCACAATATACCCCTCAACTTCGTATTTTCTCATTTAACTGATAATATGATTATAAATAACTTAAATTAATATAATCATCCAAAAGTACAATAATTAAGTCTTAAAATCGTAAATTACATATAATTGAAAAATAGGGATGTTACATTGAGCTTCAAGAATATTTCTTCGAACAAGTTGAATCTTCTCGTTAGTCAGCTGTAGAAGGGCAGGTCCTGCTATTGGCGATTCGCCTGTTTCACGCCAACAGGTAGGAGTTCTGCACTTTCTTCCGTATAGAGCTTCAGAAGGAGCCATCTTGATTGTTGAATGATAACTGTTATTGTATGAAAATTCGACCAACGGCAAGTGGTCATCCCAGTTACCACCTAAATCAAGAATGCAGGCACGAAGCATATCTTCGAGAGTTAGAATAGTACGCTCACTCTGGCCATCTGCATTTGGATGATAAGCAGTACTCATAGAAATCCGAGTACCCATCCCTTCTTGTAGTGCTTGCCAGAATCTGGATGTGAAGCGACTATCACGATCAGATACAATAGACTTTGGCACACCGTGACGAGAAATAATTTCTGTGATGTACAACTGTGCCAATCTATCGAGGGAATAAGTTTCTTTCATTGGAATCAAATGTGCTGATTTTGTTAAACGATCAACGACTACCCAGATAGAGTCGTGTTGTCTTTTGGTCTTTGGCAGCTTCGTAATGAAGTCCATTGTTATATGCTCCCACTTCCATTCAGGAACTGGCAGTGGTTGCATATCCCCGAAGGGTTTCTGGTGTTCTGCCTTAACCATCTGACATACTTTGCAGCTTTCAACACATTTTCCGATGTCTTTCTTCATTCCTGGCCACCAGTAATCAGCTTTCAGATCAAAATACATCTTTGAGCTGCCAGGATGAATAGATAACTTGGACTGATGAGCTTCGGATAGAAGAGTGCTAGGGATTGAACCATACTTAGGAATCCAGATTCGGTTTCCTTTGAAACAGTGAAGTCTCAAATGGTTCAGAGTTAGAAATTGTAACTGCCCTTTAAGATTTTCAGAATCAATATTCTCTTCTTTCAGTGCCTCAGCTTGAGCAACCCGAATGTCTTCAATAAGATCAGAAGAGAATACTACAGGAGTTAGGGCATAACAGCACTTTTCTGGATATACTTTTCTACTCAACGCATCCGCGACAACATTTGCTTTGCCGGGATGATATAAGATCTCACAATCATAATCCTTGATAAGCTCCAAGGATCGACGCTGTTTCATGTTCAGATCTTTTTGAGTGAAAAGGTATTTGAGACTCTTATGATCGGTGTAGAGCTGACACCGAGTCCCATATAGATAGTGACGCCAGATCTTCAGCGCAAAGGTAACAGCAGCCAACTCAAGATCATGAGTTGGTGCACTTTTCTCATAGTCTTTTAATTGCCTTGAAGCATAGGCAATTACTTTTCCCCTTTGTATCAGAACACATCCTAAGCCAGTACCAGAGGCATCGCTATAGACAACGAAATCATCATTACCTTCTGGCAAGGCTAGGATCGGCGCTTGAATCAACTTTTGCTTCAGAATATCGAATGCCTCTTGCTGTTTATCAGTCCAAACGAAAGGAGTATTCTTTCGTGTTAGCATCGTTAGAGGTACAGCAATCTTCGAGAAATCCTTTATGAATCGCCGATAATAACCGGCCAATCCAAGGAAACTTCGGATTTCTGAGGCATTACGAGGCGTTTGCCATTTCTGAACGGCCTCGACTTTCGAAGGATCAACGGAAATTCCTTCGCCAGAAACAACATGGCCAAGGAACTGGATCTATAAGAATCAAAATAGAAATTCAAATTCTGATGTGAATCATAGAGTAGTTAAGGAAAACAGCTCAAGACATATATAATAGAGATTATACCTGTCTGAGCCAAAATTCACATTTAGAAAACTTTGCGTAGAGTCTTTCTTTTCTTAATAACTCTAGCAATTGCCGCAGATGAACGGAATGATCAGCCTCCGTTTTGGAGTAAATCAGAATATCGTCTATGAACACGATAACTGATTTATCCAACATTGGTCTGCACACACGATTCATGAGATCCATGAATGCCGCTGGTGCATTTGTTAAGCCGAACGGCATCACGAGAAATTCGTAATGACCGTATCTTGTACGGAAGGCTGTCTTCGGAATATCCTCATTTCTTACTTTCAGTTGATGATACCCAGAACGGAGATCTATTTTTGAGAAATAACTAGCTCCTTGCAGTTGATCAAACAGATCATCAATCCTGGGCAGAGGATATTTATTCTTTATGGTGACTTTGTTCAACTCGCGGTAGTCGATGCACATACGGAAGGTTCCGTCTTTCTTTTTGACAAATAAGACTGGTGCACCCCACGGAGAAGAACTCGGTCGGATAAACCCCTTCTCTAACAGCTCTTGCAGTTGCTTAGACATTTCTTGCATTTCTGCAGGTGCAAGTCTGTAAGGAGCTTTTGCGATAGGAGCCGCACCAGGAACCAAGTCAATACTAAACTCGACTTGACGTTCTGGTGGCACTCCGGAAATGTCATCAGGAAATACGTCTGGGAACTCACAGACGATAGGAATATCGGACAACGACTTCTTTTCAGAGTTGGATTCAGATAAAACGTAGCACAGATAGGATTCGTGACCCTTGGATAGATACTTATAAGCTTTATCAATAGAAATGAAGCAGTGATCACCTTTTCGCTTCTCGCCCTTGATCTCAAGTACTCGGCCGTCTGAAGACTTGATTCTAATGATTCGCCGGTTGCAGATAATTGTAGCCTCATTATTCATTAGCCAATCCATGCCAATGATGACGTCAAACTCTTTCAATGGAATCGGAATAAGGTCGAGGTTGAATACGATGTTGTCAACAAGTAGTGTGCAATTACGATAAACGGAATCAGCCATAACGAAATTGTTACTAGTTGTCTCAATGTCTAATATCACGGGGAGTTTTGATGGAGCTTTATGTAGCCTTGGTGCAAAAGATGTGGATATAAAAGAACGACTGGCGCCGGAATCGAATAATACTCTAGCAGGAATGGAGTTAAGTAAGAACATACCGGTAACTACATCAGGTGTTTCTTTCGCTTCTTCTGCTGTTATCTGAAAGGCTCGAGTTCTTGCAGTCGGCGTTACAACAGAACTTTTCCCTGTAGAACCTCTTGCTGATGATTGAGACTGATAACGTGATCCGCTTCGACACTGGTACATGAAGTGTCCTCTCTTACCACACTTTGCACATCCTCGTCCCTGCTGTGGACATTCCTCACTGCTGTGACCGATCATATTGCACGCAAAGCAAGTAACGTCTTCTGGATTGCACAACCCCATGTGTGACTTTCTGCATCGCTTGCAGAATCGTGGCTCGTTCGTGAGGGAGTAAACTTGTGCTTTCTGTTGTGAATTATGCTGATGGGATTGCTGAGATTGTGACTGAGACTTATTTGGCCTAAAGAATCTGCCAAATCGTTGTTTCTTTGGAGGAGACGGATTCATCGGGTTAGTAGACGGAGCGTATAGCTGATCACCATACTCTAAGTACCCTCGCTCAATCTGTCTTGCTGCTTCTACCATTTCCAGATAGCTCTTATATTTGATCGCACTCATGGGATGTCGATATCTGGGATTGAGTCCTACTCGGAACCTATTCATTTCCCTTTCCTCTGTTGCCACTTGGTAAGAAGAGTAGCCACATAATCTCGAAAATTCGTGTTCGTATTCATCTACAGTCTTCGTTCCCTGAGTCAGTTGCATTAATTGGACTTCCATCTTATCTTGCTGGTCGACCGGGCAGTATTTCGCGTTGAACATGTCTAGAAACTTGTTCCATTCCAATGTCTGAATGACTTCCTCCCCGTATATGCTTCGCTGTGTCTTCCACCATGCGCGAGCAGCTCCAACAAACAACGCAGACGCGTAGCTCACTTTCTTAGAATCTAAACAGTCAGAGATTCTAAAAATTTCTTCCGTATGACTGATCCAATCCATCGCCTGAATCGGATCTACAGTACCCTCGAAGTTCAGGGCACCGCTCGCTTTAAAATCTTTGAATTTGCAGCCTTTAGGCTGAGCAATTAGGGCATCGGGAATAGAGTTATCAGAATCTGAGTCATTAATCTGAACTTGCTTTTCTTTTCTTTTATTTTTCTTATCTTCACGTCTTTTAGCTTCGGCCTCATCTCTGGCACGAAACTGTTCTTGCATCATTTTGTTTTGTTGTTCTGAGTGTTGGGCTAGAAATTGTTGCATCATTTCAAACATTTGTTGTGGATTCATGTTGCTGGGAATATCACCTGATCCTGATCCTGACATCTTCTACTGAAAATTACAAGCATTTAACTATCAGTTTATAGACTTAGATCTATGTACTCTTTTCCCATCCTATCAGTCTGTACATCCTATCTCAGTTCAATCCACCTAAATGATTGTTACATATGTATTGCTTCAGTTTGAGACCAAGTATACTCACGTAATACTTGATTCACTCAAACTAGGGCTCTGATACCATCCTGTGAAGACCTCCCCTTCCGGGGCAGTCCTCAGAGTCTAGGTCCCACAAATTGCAATACGATATCAACCATACTAAGATAGGGTAATTAATTTGCGGAATAATAAAATTACATGTACATACAAGATTAGGATTAAGTTTACATATTTCAAAATAAAGTTATAAAAGGGTAACATCTAATCTAGTCATAACATCATACATCACGTCAAGTCTACCCAGAACCACCACATTTGCTGTCTTCCAGTCAGTACCAGAAATATTTGTTGAGTAGTGGTCTAAGAAAGCTTCAAAACTTGGATCTTGAATGACCTAAGTACTAGGTCCTGCAGGTGATTTTCCTTTGGCTTTTCCTGTAAAATATTAATGCAACATCTGTAAGCAAAGCTTAGTGAGTTTATAGATTTTCAATATCAACATGCGTGTCAAGCGGAGTCATTAGTCTAAGCGTGATATGTCTTGGCTGCCGCTACAGCCCTCATGATTGAGATATAGAATCATAGAATCGGATGATGTTCATGCCACACTCACGCTTAAATCGTGGGGATCAGCCACATGCTGGGATAGCTACCAGTAAGTCAATATGGCGGAACATCGGAGGTCATTACCAAGTTCATAAGAACTGGTGAAATAGCCGGGTCTAGAAAAATAGACCATAAGGGCTAGTCAAGCTGAATCAATCTATCAAATGTCTGATCAATGATGTAAGCATATGTCTTAGAAGTCATGATAGCAATGAATCATAAAGCAAAGTCTGAAGCAATACTAAATGCAATATGAAAAGATAATCAAATAGCTATCATGATCCACTGGGCAACACCCATCCATGGTGTGCACAGGTCTCATTCCAGCTGATAAAGTGAATATCAATAAATCTATCAGCAACAATATATCTCAACCGGATCTATGCATGTTCAATCTGAATATCTATAACTCACATGTTTGGGTCTATATCAAACAGATATAAGAATCTGCCACCTGAGTTATCTCAGGATTTTATCTTGTCTATTCTGTTCTTTGTCAAATCAAGTCTCTGACCCGCTTTCAAGTCTTTAAATCTTTGTTCAGAATATACTGAATCTGTTCAAATTCATTCATGATAATATCATGTTAATTTCATCGTCTGTATCATCATCATTTTCATTATTTCTTTTGGTCATTAAATCTGATATTTTATCTGGGTCTGATATCTGATAACTTGTGTTATCAAGGCTGTCTTCTTTATAATCTTAAATTTCATCTGATTCTGATAACTTATCTATTCTCAAATCATTCTAATACATAATATTAGGTTTCGGATCATAAATTTCGGATCAGCCCGGATTGGGATCCGGATTCGGATACATCCGAAATGGGCCATCCGGATTTGGATCAACCGGATCCGGACCAAACCGAATTAAGGACCCGGATTAGCTTATCCGAAATGCAATCCGAATTCGGACCAATTAATAACCGAATCAGTTATCCGGATTCGGATTTGGGACCGAATTAGGTGCCTTCCGAATTCAATCTTGATTCATCCGAATTATCATTGGGTCCGAATTAGGATCAACCGAATATAAGAATCCGAAAATGAAATCATCCGAACCAAAGCTTATGTCCGAAACAAGGAAATCCGAATTGTGCACCATGGCCAGATCCGAATTTGAGCATCATCCGAATTCGGAACCGAAGTGGTGCATCATCCGAATTCGGACATATCCGAATTCGGATCCTTCATGTTCATAAATTTCCAGATTTTGTTCTTCATGTTCATACTTATACTCATACGGATTTTCACATAAAATTCACAAAACATATTTATATTAACATGCAACGTTTTATTTTGTTGTATTATCATTATTTGAGTGTTTTTATATAATCTTTTTGATCAAAAACATCTTAATTTAGTCAAGATCATCCAAAAACTCATAATTTTCTCAAGAACACTTTATTATAAAAATCCATATTTTCTTGCTTATTTTTGATAATCTGATCTCATATTTTTGTTTCTATTACATCTATTATCATTAATTCATCATAATCTACTAAGATCTAACACATGCAACCTTAAATTCATGTTTTTACATCTTTGGTTTCGGTTTTTATCAAAACCGAACCAAACCTTTAAAAATCTTAAAATATAACTCAAAATTACCTCAAATCCTGTAGATTCCAATTGTTTGATGATAATTGTAACTCCTTCTTGGCTTTAATCTTCAATTTAATGCCGATTTTATGGAACTTTTGATGGATTTGTGAGAAATCCGTAAGTTTTAGAGAGAAGTTAGAGAGAGAGAGTTAATTGTAATAATGATCTTAAATGATCATTATTTAGTTTATATACTTCATTTGTATTTAACCCACTTCTATTTTTGTATTTTACATCTCTTTTGTTTTACTCATTTTAATTATATCATAAATATAATTTAAAATCATATTTACTTAATTAATATTTGCATCATAATAATATAACAAAATTACATTATTATATCAAAATCAAGCGTTACATAACTGATAAAAAGTTAGGTTGTTACATCTAAATCAAGTATGCGATCCACATACCCGTGTCTATTTGAGCATAACTAACTTTAGGGACGAACTTAGGTGTGGTGAAGCTCATTTTGTAACATTTTTCCGTTTAAATTAACTTAATTTAGCATAAATTTGGAAAATGATGATAATAAAGGTTTAGTGGTCTAAAGTGTCAAAAGTTTAAACTTCTATTAATATAACATGTATTAAGTTACCGATTATCATCATTTGTGCATTCTTACTCTCTCTCTCTCTCTCTCTCTCTCTCTCTCTCTCTCTCTCTCTCTCTCTCTCTCTCTCTCTCTCTCTACACATATGACTCTGTCTCTTTGATTTTAGAAAATTCATCAAACCAAGTTGAAGTGGGTGATTAATCAAAGTATAGAAAGCTAGAATCTATTATGAATTTGATGTAGACATAATTTAAATTGAAGAATTCATAATTGTTTGTAGCTTTGGCACTGTGTTCACTAACATAGTAGCCTAATGTTCTTGATTTGGCAAAACATGAGTTTGTTAACATCAATTGACGTTAGATATATGCTAGAAATAGTTTTTTGCATGTTTTTTTGGCCGATTTTAAACACTGGGCAAGTACAACATTAATCAAAATTGATTTACGATAAAAATGGTTAAGTTTCTGAACTGCAACTACTAAAACTTGGACTTCAACATAGTCCAACATTTGTTAAATTTTAGACATGAACTATGTCGATATTTGATAAATCTCAAAACGTCACCTGAACCAAAAATTGAGTCTAAAATCTTTATAATCTGCCAAGCACACGTGAGAAATCTTAGAATCAAAGGCAACTAGGAGTCAAGGGTCCAAGATTGGTAAATCTCGGATGAATACTATGTTCAAAATTCCCTAAATCTCAGATCAAGACTAAGTCCAAGATTTGTGCACAGTATTCCTTAATTTAGTCTGTAAACTATATTAGGTTATAATCAGTGATGTAATGCATGTACAGGCTCATTAGCAGTAAAAACTTAAAGTATAAATACAATAAAGCTATAGAACAACACAGTTAGAAGCTATAAAAGTCAGGTAAAGTGTCAAAGACAGTTAAAGTGCCAACGTTAAGTTGTCAATGGTGAGTCTAATTGCATTCCAGAAAAAGTCAATTAGAGGAACATATAATAAAGCATAAGGCATTAAAGCATAGTTTAAAGTCAGCCTACAACATTGATAGTCTTCTAGCCTTAAAAGTAAAGCTAAACAAAGTCCCTTGTTATCCATGGAAGTGGTTTTAACCTCTTATTGCTTATACAACTCAGGTCAACTAATATATAAAGACCTATGAGTTATTGATTATTTGGATTACATGATTTATTTATGAATTGAGACATTATTACATTGTAGTTTTCTTTGGAACTCATAAAATATAGAATGAGCGATTGTGCACATAATGGTAAAGTTTTGCCCAATTTAACATGATAACATATTTCAGTTATCAGTTATCTGTTATAGCTTCAACTATCGTTTGCTTAATACTTTATTTATTTGCCTATCAACATCTGTTACCATGTAACATCCCATTTTTGAGATAATTGCGTGGAATTATTTTAGTGAATAATTAAATAATTATATTTGTGTTGGACCAATGAGATCCCGAGTAGTGGATTGATACGTGTCGGGTTATGAGTTACGTGTTATCGGGTAATTAATTTGGTGGATTTAATTTATTGGCTCATTTATTTTATTATTATTGCGTGTTCCAATTAAATTCCGTTTCGTGGATTTAACGTGTCAAAATTGAGTGATACGTGTCTCCGAGCTAATAATTAGCGGATTAATTATCTCCTTTGAGATCGTGGATTTAATTGGGTTCTAATGATATAAATTGTGAAAAAGTGATATCGGGTTCGGGTTAATGGGTTTGGAACCGGTTGAGATAGGGACGTACATATAGACGCTTATCTCTTTTCCTCCTTATCCTTTTGAGAACTCCTAAAGGTGTGTGTGTGTGTGTGAATTGAGAGAAGCTCCAGCAAGAATTCAGCTCTGGACATCAATTTAATTGAGGAATTGTGAGGATTGCTTAGCTATCTTCATCTTCTTTGTGTTCTTGAGCTTCCAAAGGTAAGAGGCCCTAATTTGATAGCTAAATCTTGAAGTATACATGTGATATGTTGAGGATTTTGGTTTCTGTGGTTTATGGGTCGTTATGTGTGAGTTTGTATGTCTTTTGCTGCTTAAAATCGGAGGTGGGGGTTGAAAACCCCCTGGTTCGGCTATGGAGTTCGAAGGACAAAAATGTTGCTGTCTGGCCAAAAGCGCGGCGCGCAAATAAAAGCGCGGCGCGTTTTCTGATCTGCAGAAAATTTCAATAGGGTCAATAAAAGAGAGTTTTGAGTCGTTATTTGGTCGAGTCCCTTCGAGATATTATTGAATTGAGTTATTTGGGATATTGGGTCTCAATAGGAGTTCCGAAAAAGGGTTTCGGGGATCGATTGTCCGTTCGGGGATATGTTTCGGGATTAGTTTAATTGCGATAATTATGTTGGATTGAGTTATGTTTGATTAAATTGCGTGGCTATCGAGCTCGTGTTAATATGTGAGACCCGTGATGTGTACAGGTTCTAACCGATCGCGTGCCGAGCCGCATTGAGAGTTCCTAGTTTTCAAGTCGGAATCGGCTAATCGGTGAGTACCCGAGTTCTTTTCTAAACCCCGGGATCGTTTTTGCGAGTCATAGCTGTGTAGCTGTTAGTGTATGTGTATATTGTGCAATGTGTGTGAGACAGGGACGCGGGAGCCAGGTATGATGCTATCTACCACATACGTGCTATGCGTATTTGAGTTGCAGGTGTCCGCGATATGTGATCGCGCAGGCTGACTGTCCCTAACCAGTCATGAGATATGAGACTGTATATACAATGGTGATATTGCCAGGTCGCTCCTGTGCTTATTGTGAGCTAACCGCTGCTGTGTGCGGCCTGTTAGCTGGGGAACGGCGTCCCCTTTTGAGCAGAGATATGTGTTGTGCATCGAGTTGCACCTATGTGTTGAGATATTATTGTGTTGTGCATCGAGTTGTACATATGTGTTGACATCTTACCGTGTTGTGCATGTTATATGTGTTATCGTGCAAAGTCTAACCCTCGAGTACTCACGAGCTTCCGAGCTTACGTATTCGAGTCTACCATGTTCAGGGTATCAGGAAAGAGATTGGTAGCCGGGTTTGCTGAACAGGGAATTGCGAATAATCGAGGACGGTGTATCTGCCTTGCTAGGGATTATGTTAGTGTTGGCTGTGTTAGCATCTTTTGGGGATGTTGTAATCTAGTGGATTATGTGTTAATGACAATTATGTGAAAGTTTAAATTATCAGTGATTTCGAGTTATCCTATGACATGTGTTTAATGGAGTATTGAGATGTTGCCACTTGTGTATTGTATTGACGTGGTATTTCTGAGCTCGGGGAGGGTGTTACATTGATGGTATCAGAGCTTGTGGTTTTAGTATTAAGTATCCGTGGATGCTTGAGCTTAGACCGTGTTCAGATCCTTGGGGAGTATTCTGGTGTCAAATATAAGAGGATTTAATTAACCTAGCTTAGTGTATAACGCTGGGTGATTTATCGGTGATTCTCAATTGTTTCGGTTTGTGCAGATTATTATGGCAGATCAGGGTGAGGGATCCGGTACGGGTAAGCCAGTGGGCGACGAGTATATCCGCAGATCAGAGCTGTTTGAGGTCTTGACAGAGTTTTACAGACAACAGCGTGAGCAGGGTCGGGGCTTGGGTCCGAGTCCGGGGCCGGCTGTTCAGCCAACGGTGACAGAGTCTGAGACTGGTGCTTCATCTTCTACGTGGAGGGGTGGGTCCTTTAAGGATTTTATGACGGGAGATCCACCCCAGTTCATTGGTGAGGGCGAGCCAGGGATGGCTATGGCATGGGAGCGAGAAGTAGAGGCAGCCTTCAGAGCTGCGCATGTGGAGCCGAGAGATATGGTCGGTTATGCGACCTATCTGTTGAGGGGAGGGGCGTCTCAGTGGTGGCAGTCTATAGAGTCAGTGATGACATCTTCTGCGGCATCTGCGATGACGTGGGATCAGTTCAGGGTTGTGTTCGAGCTGCAGTACATCCCAAGAGATGAGAGACGAGAGATGGAGCGTCGATTCTTGCAATTGCGGCAGGGAGAGATGACGGTGCAGCAGTACGTGGACCGGTTCAACGAGCACTCCCAGTTTGCGACTCACTACATCACCACCGAGCAGCGAAAGGTCGATACGTTCATTGACGGATTGCGAGCAGATATCAGGGAGTTCGTTGGGATGCACGAGACTCCTACCTTCCCCAGAGCGTTAGAGATGGCCCGCATCAGAGAGCGGGAGATAGCCAAGCAGAGCGAGGATCCATCTTTTCAGCATCGGCGTGCAAGGACTCCTGAGCGGTCCTCGAGAGATCGGAGGTATTCCAGAGACGATTCCAGGGAGCGACGTTCGGGTCAGAGTTCGAGAGATAGACGAGACAGAGATAGAGACAGAGACAGAGACAGGAAGCAGAGATCAGGTGGACCGGGGTGGAGCCAGCGACCAGATAATCAGATTCAGAGGCAAAGGCAGAGTTCGCGATACATGGGGCAGAACCAGAGTAGCGTTGAGCCGAGACCTCGAGATGGGGGCGATAAAGGAGACAGTTCGGTTGGAGATCGGGGGTGCCCGAGATGCCACCATCGCCATAATGGGTCATGTGTGCTCAGGTGTTATCGATGCTGTCAGCGGGGGCATGCTGCCGCCATGTGTACAGTCCCAGAGCCGTTATGCTTCCGTTGTGGGAGGCCGGGACACAGAGTGCGAGACTGTCCAGAGTCGGGACCAGCTATGCAGGGTGCGAGTTCTAGTGGGGCCAGAGCAGAGCCGTCGTCATGATTCTAGGGCGCGGGGTCGGGTGTTTCAGGCGACTGCAGAGGAAGCTCGAAATGCTGCTGATATGATTTCGGGTATGTCTTTCTGAGCTTGGTTTGAGTATGTGTCAGTTGTGGGGCGGGTTGCTGGGCTGTGTCAGTGATAAGCGTATGTGTTCTGTGCGTGTGAATGTTTTGTTGCATCTGTGATAATGTGATTCAGTGACAGAGTTGTGGGATAACTGTGAATGGGTTATGTGGGCTTGTCGTGTTTGGGGTGTGTTTATGGTGTTAATGTGTTGAATTGAGGAACATTGTGATGAGGGCTTTCGAGTTTGAAATTGTGCTATGTTAGTGGACTGATCTTGTGGAGTTATGTGAGTTATATGAGTAGTTATTGTGAATGTGTTTGTGATGTGCTAGTGGAATGATCCTATTGATAGTGGATTATCATGTGATAGTGGATTATCCTATCGATAGTGGATTAAAGTTCTTGTGTGTGTGTCCATATCTATGATATTGCGTTTTATGAGATGCGTTTATCTGTTGTGTTGAAAAGAGTTGAGAGTTCTGTTGTGATAGTGGATTAATCTATTGAGAGTGGATTTAATCCCTTTATGAGTTTAATCATGTGTATAAGCTTGCGTTAGTGATTCGATGGAAATATCGTTATGCGTTGTGTTAGTGGATGATCTGTATAGAGCTATGCGAATATGTGATGAGAGAGAGCAAAGGCCGATGGATTGAGATCATATGTGGATTGAGTGGCTTATGAGGTGACGCCACGAGAAGACTCTGTGAATAGAGGATACATCAGTTACAGGTATGGGAATTATAGGATTTAACTGAGCTATTAGCGGATTGTTTAACCGAGTTAGAGATGTGAGAGGATTGTCATGCTTAAGAGTCAAAATGAAGAGGTGTATTAGTAATGATTGTGACATTGAGAATTCAAATGCGAATTTGACAGAGTTGTTGAGAAATTATATCGAGATTATGAGTCAACATTTTCGGGGAGTTAACATGAGAGGTGTGTATTTGCGAATGAGTTGCGATAGATTCCGGGGACGGAATCTTTTTAAGAGGGGAGGATTTGTAACATCCCATTTTTGAGATAATTGCGTGGAATTATTTTAGTGGATAATTAAATAATTATATTTGTGTTGGACCAATGAGATCCTGAGTAGTGGATTGATACGTGTCGGGTTATGAGTTACGTGTTATCGGGTAATTAATTTGGTGGATTTAATTTATTGGCTCATTTATTTTATTATTATTGCGTGTTCCAATTAAATTCCGTTTCGTGGATTTAACGTGTCAAAATTGAGTGATACGTGTCTCCGAGCTAATAATTAGCGGATTAATTATCTCCTTTGAGATCGTGGATTTAATTGGGTTCTAATGATATAAATTGTGAAAAAGTGATATCGGGTTCGGGTTAATGGGTTTGGAACCGGTTGAGATAGGGACGTACATATAGACGCTTATCTCTTTTCCTCCTTATCCTTTTGAGAACTCCTAAAGGTGTGTGTGTGTGTGTGTGAATTGAGAGAAGCTCCAGCAAGAATTCAGCTCTGGACATCAATTTAATTGAGGAATTGTGAGGATTGCTTAGCTATCTTCATCTTCTTTGTGTTCTTGAGCTTCCAAAGGTAAGAGGCCCTAATTTGATAGCTAAATCTTGAAGTATACATGTGATATGTTGAGGATTTTGGTTTCTGTGGTTTATGGGTCGTTATGTGTGAGTTTGTATGTCTTTTGCTGCTTAAAATCGGAGGTGGGGGTTGAAAACCCCCTGGTTCGGCTATGGAGTTCGAAGGACAAAAATGTTGCTGTCTGGCCAAAAGCGCGGCGCGCAAATGAAAGCGCGGCGCGTTTTCTGATCTGCAGAAAATTTCAATAGGGTCAATAAAAGAGAGTTTTGAGTCGTTATTTGGTCGAGTCCCTTCGAGATATTATTGAATTGAGTTATTTGGGATATTGGGTCTCAATAGGAGTTCCGAAAAAGGGTTTCGGGGATCGATTGTCCGTTCGGGGATATGTTTCGGGATTAGTTTAATTGCGATAATTATGTTGGATTGAGTTATGTTTGATTAAATTGTGTGGCTATCGAGCTCGTGTTAATATGTGAGACCCGTGATGTGTACAGGTTCTAACCGATCGCGTGCCGAGCCGCATTGAGAGTTCCTAGTTTTCAAGTCGGAATCGGCTAATCGGTGAGTACCCGAGTTCTTTTCTAAACCCCGGGATCGTTTTTGCGAGTCATAGCTGTGTAGCTGTTAGTGTATGTGTATATTGTGCAATGTGTGTGAGACAGGGACGCGGGAGCCAGGTATGATTCTATCTACCACATACGTGCTATGCGTATTTGAGTTGCAGGTTTCCGCGATATGTGATCGCGCAGGCTGACTGTCCCTAACCAGTCATGAGATATGAGACTGTATATACAGTAGTGATATTGCCAGGTCGCTCCTGTGCCTATTGTGAGCTAACCGCTGCTGTGTGCGGCCTGTTAGCTGGGGAACGGCGTCCCCTTTTGAGCAGAGATATGTGTTGTGCATCGAGTTGCACCTATGTGTTGAGATATTATTGTGTTGTGCATCGAGTTGTACATATGTGTTGACATATTACCGTGTTGTGCATGTTATATGTGTTATCGTGCAAAGTCTAACCCTCGAGTACTCACGAGCTTCCGAGCTTACGTATTCGAGTCTACCATGTTCAGGGTATCAGGAAAGAGATTGGTAGCCGGGTTTGCTGAACAGGGAATTGCGAATAATCGAGGACGGTGTATCTGCCTTGCTAGGGATTATGTTAGTGTTGGCTGTGTTAGCATCTTTTGGGGATGTTGTAATCTAGTGGATTATGTGTTAATGACAATTATGTGAAAGTTTAAATTATCAGTGATTTCGAGTTATCCTATGACATGTGTTTAATGGAGTATTGAGATGTTGCCACTTGTGTATTGTATTGACGTGGTATTTCTGAGCTCGGGGAGGGTGTTACATACCATACATTGCCATCTTTGACTATCCTACTTGCTTAGGTAGAGCAAGTATATGAAGCCTTATGACATTAAAGCAAAAGATACTGAGATGTTAACCACGTTACTTTACTGGTAGCTAGCCTAGTATATAATCGATTCCCACAAAATGTGTGTGCATAGTATAACATTATCCTATTACAATACTTATGTCTCAATAGTGATGGCGAGTGCCCAATTGCTACACAAAATGCGCATTAGCGCATTATAAAGCTTTAATATGCTTCTCATAAATTGCATTTAACGATTATAATCTATATTCTCACAAAGTATTAGCTTACAAGTGTTATTTAGATGTTTCCAGGCAAAGGAAAATCTAAGGCTGGACCATCCGCTTAGGCGCAATACTTATGATACTTAGCAGTTATATTATATGTCAGGGAAAAGGTAGCTGTTAATCTTGTAATGTACTCTGATCTATTAGTTATTAGACTTGCCTTGTACCCATATTTTATACTTACAGTTTGACATAAATTTTGTAAATTAATATATTCAATGCTTTAGTTCATATATAGTTGAGATTTTTGTTGTTTCTCTGGCACTTCATAAGACCGTAACAAAAGTTGGGTCTTACATACTAGTAACAAGGTGATGAAAATTATTAGCAAATAAGTCAAGTTATTAAGTTTTATTGATAAACAAGTAATATATATATATATATATATATATATATATATATATATATATATATATATATATATATATATATATATATATATATGTTTATTTCATAGGCGATATATTTCTAATCGTAAGGTAAATATTGTAGGTTCCATATGTATCCCAAGTGAACACAATTTATATGAAATCACACAAAATTTTCTCAATGTTTGTGTATTGATATTAAGAAATATTGTTAATTACAAATAGGTTTATATTGAGGAATGATCCAAACCGAGTTGATAGAATGAATAACAACTGAAACTAGTCTAAGATACACATAAACAGTTTCAATGAAGTAACTCACTAAGAATCCCTCTTTGCTAACACACAAAGTGTTTGGATACGTTACTCACTGACAAGGTTTGGGAAGTATGTACAATGTTGATGAGTAGTTCACTATGAAAAACTTATATACACTTTGCTTTTTAGTCACTCAAGTTGAAGTGTATTCCCATGCAAGTTTACGTGCATGCATAAGCTACTCTTCTGACCTTATAAGCTTCCTTTTATAGTCTTTAGGTTGAATGCTTGTTAAGCATCTTCATTGGTTGTAGTGAATGGAAATAGTGTCACCCTTTTCAAATATCTCGTTTTTCATCATGTAACAGAACAACTTTGGCAGACTTTGGAAATTTTCTTTTCCACTTTTTCTTGAACTTTAGCAACTGATCCAAAGTATAAGAACATTTATTAGGACTTGGAAACACATTCCAATAACTATCAAGTCTATTTATAAAGAACAACATCTTTTAACAAATAACAAAGCACTTATATATGCCATACTTGTTGGGAAATATTCTAAGTAGTTGAAGCTGTTAGTTAGACTTCTCATACTGTTAGTAGAATTTCTATGTAAGTACAAAGTTCATGCTGTTAATTGAAGAATCTCGAGCTGCTAGTGGAAAAGTTCAAGCTGCCAGAGTAAATCAACTCAAGCTGCTCTGTTCAAGCTGTCAAGTGATTCAAGCTGCTCAACAGATTTACGAATAGAAAGTGCTGATATTCAGGAAAAGATATCTACACGAAGATTCCAGCATATCTACTATCAGAGAAGTCAGAGTCCTTCAAGGAAACAAATCAAGAAGCAATATAAATACATAGAATAGGTCTTTCTATTGTATAGGAGTTTTCTGCGTATTCAAGATTGTAATTGCTTTTTGTTTGAGTTTTCATAAGCCTCTAAGGTTGTAAAACCCTAAGAACAGTTTGTGTTCTTCGTCTAATCAAACAGATTAGAGGTGATTGTAATCATTGAAGTCAGCAATACAAGCAATTTTGATTATTACTTTGTTTATTTGCTATTGATTCTGAAAGCTTTTGTTAAAATAATTAAGTGTTATTCCGCAAACTTCTTAATTAAACTTTGATTCAAAGCAAGATTATTGATTTATACTCTGATAAATTCAAATCAGTTAGTCTTGGTTAGTTAAGTTCAGATCCTGACAAATGGTATCAGAGCCACAGGTCGTTCTTTGTTTTTTCAAAGTCGAAAGCTTTCTATTAAATTTTTAATCTTTTGCAATGGAATTTGATAATAGCAGCAGTGGATCTGGGCAAGGACTCAAAGTGCCTATGCTCAAGCCCACTGAGTTTGAGATGTGGAAACTCAGGATTCAACAGCATATTCAATTCATTGATTATGCCATATGGGAAGCTGTTGAATTTCCTCCTGTAGTTGATCCAGAACTTGATGATGATGGAAAACCAGTCAAAACTCCTCCAAAAACTGAACTTGAAAGAAAGGCTAAAATGAATGAAGTGAAAGCTCTTACACTTTTACAAATAGCCATTCCTAATGCTTATCAACATCTGTCAGGATCTAAACTTAATTAACCAAGACTAACTGATTTGAATTTATCAGAGTATAAATCAATAATCTTGCTTTGAATCAAAGTTTAATTAAGAAGTTTGCGGAATAACACTTAATTATTTTAACAAAAGCTTTTAGAATCAATAGCAAATAAAAAAAAGTAATAATCAAAATTGCTTGTATTGCTGACTTCAAGGATTACAATCACCTCTAATCTGTTTGATTAGACGAAGAACACAAACTGTTCTTAGGGTTTTACAACCTTAGAGGCTTATGAAAACTCAAACAAAAAGCAATTACAATCTTGAATACGCAGAAAACTCCTATATAATAGAAAGACCTATTCTATGTATTTTATATTGCTTCTTGATTTGTTTCCTTGAAGGACTATGACTTTTTTGATAGTAGATATGCTGGAATCTTTGTGTAGATATCTTTTCCTGAATATCAGCACTTTCTGTTTGTAAATCTGTTGAGCAGCTTGAATCACTTGACAGCTTGAACAGAGCAGCTTGAGTTGATTTACTCTGGCAGCTTGAACTTTTGCACTAGCAGCTCGAGATTCTTCAACTAACAACATGAACTTTGTACTTACATAGAAATTCTACTAACAGTATGAGAAGTCTAACTAACAGCTTGAACTACTTAGACTATTTCCCAACAACATCAGTTCAAAAAGTTTTATACTGCTCATTCTCTTTGGAATGCTTTAGAGAAAAGATTTGCTGGTAATGCCAGTACTAAGAGAAATCAAAAGGATCTTTTGAAACAGCAGTATGAGAACTTTTCTGGTGGCAAGAATGAAAACCTTACTCAAATTTTTGACAGGTTCAACAAACTGATAAGTGAATTGGAAAGTGCAAAAGTCAGCCTGGATCAAGATGAGGTCAACATAAAGTTTCTCAAATCTCTTGGAGAAGAATGGACAGTTTATGCTGCTCAGTGGAGAACAAAAGACACTCTTGATGAAATAGAACTGGATGATCTGTACAACAGTCTGAGAGTGTTTGAGACTGAGATTGATGCTAAAAAGAAATCTCTTTCTTATAATCGCAATACTGCTCTTCTGTCTTCTGAAAAATCTAATGGCAGTGATTCCTTTTCAGGTGGTGATGACAACTCTACTGAAGCTCACTATGAGGCTTTAGTTGCCAATGATGGACTGTTTGCTTTCAATGCTGAAGATCTAGAACAGATAATCCAGATGATCTTGAAGAGATGGATTTGAAGTGGCAACATGCAATGCTGACCATGAGAGCCAAAAGGTTTCTTAAAAGAACTGGCAGGACCAACTTTCAATCCAGAACAGAAGGCAAACCAGCTTTTGATAAGTCAAAAGTTGAGTGTTACAAATGTCATAAACTTGGTCACTTTGCCAGAGATTGCAGATCTCAAAGTCAACAATCATCAAGTCCTCAACAGGCTAATCAGGTTTCATCATCACAAGCACTTGTCTCTCAAGAAGACAATGTGTTTGACTGGAGTAATCAGACAGAGGAAGAGTTTCAAAACCAAGCTCTAATGGCAGAAACATCAAATGTCTCCTCCACTGAACTACCATCTGAGGTAAATTCTAAACTCTGCTCTCAATCATGCAAAAATATGGTTAAAAAGTACAGAGACCATAATGAGAGCATGTGCAAAACTCTAGCTAAGATGGAAGAGAGGAGATATGAATACATGCAAGCCATAGAAGATCTTGAAAAACAGATCAATGACTATAAGGATAATGAGATTCAAATGGGGCATGATAGAACATATCATGAGTGGGAGAAAAAGGAGCTAAATAAGAAAATAGAATCCCTTAATAAAAATGTAGAAGAGACTGAACAAAAGGTGTTAGAGGCTAATAAGAAACTAGAATCTGTCAATATAGATCTAGGTAACTTCAAATTGGCTAATCAAAAGCTGGAACACCTAATGGAAGTCCAATTTAAAGATAGGGCAAAATCTCAGGTTAATCCCAAAGAAGGCATAGGCTACAGGGCTATTCCACGTCCATACAACAATAAATACATCTACCCAATGAGTGAAGTTGCTGACAGGCTTGTCAATGAACCATTAGATGAGTCTATGACTATTGTAGATCCTATCCTTGATAACAGTCCTGAATCTAAAGAAGATCAGATTCAAAATAGAGACTGTGAGTGTCTAGCAGTTGAGAAAGAATACAAAACAATGAGTGCAACTATAGAAATCCAAGCCCCCAGTAAGAAAGGAAAAGAGAAGATGAGTGTATGCAATGCTGCTCCACAAGTTTCTGTACATTCTAACTGTAACACTGCATCTTCTTCAAAGAATAACAAAAGGGGTAAAAATGTTTCAGTCTGCACGTGCCAAAAGCATGGTGTCCAAAAGTTTCGCAAACAACAGCAGGTAAGGGGAAATCAGAGGAACAAGAACCAGAAATTGTCAAATAAATCTGGTTCTCCAATTCAAACAGTCAAAAGGTGTTTACACTGTGGAAGGAAGAATCACTTGGCCAAGGATTGTTGTTATAAATCAGTTGTTGCAAAACAGATTGTGATTCATAAAAAGTCAAGTTTTACTCATGTAAAAAATTCAACGGTCAAACCTTCTGCTACAACAGTTCCAAAGAAAATAGTTGATCACGGGTTTCAAAAGTTAATAAAAAACAGTCCACACACCAAAAACAAGTTTTGGCAAAACCTAAATTAAGTTTTAAACAAATATGGTGTGTCAAGGACAAATCTTCAGATCAAACTGCTGATGCAAAGATCAGACTGTTAAGTCAAAATCTGAAGCTGTTAGTGCAAAGTCTGAAGCTGTTAGCACTACAATCACTGGTCAAACTGCTAAGCATCAATCTGGAACTGTTTTTGAATCATCTGAGACTGTTGGAAGAAAAGATGATCAAAATACCTGGATACCTCATATAATCACTAAATACTCTCCAAAGACCTCATCAGTGGATCTCACTAAATATACGAAGTCAAAAACAGTATTTAGTTATGTCAATGCACAAGGCCAACCCAAAACCAATTTGGTTTGGGTTTACTCCTCTACTAACTAAGCTTTTATTTGTGCAGGGCAACCACAGGTCTCTTCATAAAACAAGATGGCATTTGGATAGTGGATGCTCTAGGCACATGACAGGCAATTCTGAGTGCTTGTCAAATTTCAAAGGCTTTGATGGAGGATTTGTTGCATTTGGAGGCAACTCAAAAGGATGTAAGGTTACAGGTAAAGGTACTGTCAATGCAGGCAACATGATTTTCAATGATGTTTTGTATGTTGAACAGCTTAAGTATAATTTATTAAGTGTCTCTCAAATCTGTGACAAACAAAACATTGTTTTGTTTACAGATTCTGAGTGCATTGTCCTTTCAAAAGATTTCAAAATTCCTGAAAATCTTGTTTTACTAAGAACACCGAGAAAGGACAATGTCTACTGTTTGGACACAGATCTTTTATCCAAATCAAATACTTTAAGCTGTTTGATATCCAAAGCATCATCCAATGAGTCTGCTCTTTGGCATAGAAGGATGTGTCACATGAACTTCAAGTCCATGAATGTCTTAGTCAAAAAGATCTGGTAAGAGGTTTACCACAAAAGGAGTTCATATGTGATGATCATTGTGTAGCATGCCTTAAAGGCAAGCAACACAAAACTTCTCATAAGGCCAAAGAAATAAATTCAATCTCATCTGCTCTTCAGCTGATTCATATGGATCTATTTGGTCCAACATCTGTTTTGAGTTTGAATAAAAGGGCTTACTGTTTAGTTATTGTTGATGATTTCACCAGATTTACTTGGGTTTACTTTCTTAGGTCTAAAGATGAAACTGCTGAGCTAGTTAAGTCATTTATTCTTAAGATAGAAAACCAATCCAACTCAAAAGTTAAGGTGATAAGATCAAACAATGGAACTGAATTTAAAAATCACATTCTAAACAGTTTCTGTGAGTCCAAAGGTATTGCTAGACAATATAGTGCACCAAGAACACCACAGCAAAATGGTGTAGCTGAAAGAAAGAACAGAACATTAATTGAGGCTGCTAGAACAATGTTAGCTGATTCAAAAGTGCCAATGACTTTCTGGGCAGAAGCTGTTAATACAGCCTGTTATGTTCTGAATAGGGTTCAGGTTGTTCAATCACAGGGGAAAACTCCTTATGAGTTATTCCATAATAGAATACCCTTAATAGCCTTTTTCAAGTCATTTGGTTGTCCATGCACCATTCTTCACACTAAGACTCACTTAGGTAAATCTGAGAGTAAGGCTGAAGAAGGATTCTTTGTAGGATACTCAAATCAAAGCAAAGCCTATAGAGTATATAACAGTGTGTCTAAAACCATTGAAGAAAGTGCCAATGTTGAATTTAATGAAAATACTACAAATGTCAAAGGCACTGGTCCTGATTGGTTGTTTGATTTAGATTCACTAACAAATTCTCTGAGCTTTGTTGAGTATACTGCAGAAGCTGATGCAAACAGGATTGAAGCTGTCAACACAAATTCTCATGCTGTCAATACAAATTCTCAAGCTGTTGGCACAAAGTTTCAAACTGCTGCATATTCAACCAATTGGGATGAATACACCACTATACCACTTCTGTCATGTGACCCACCAGGGGTTCTGAATGCTCACCATGATACAAATCCAGAAACTGAAGTGTCACTCCCAAGTCCTGAGAGAACAGCTCCAACACAAAGGGAAACAGTCCCAGATTCAAGTCAAGCTGTTCCAGAAGCTGAACCATCCACTGGTCCTGATGGAGATGATACAAATCTTGGATCCTCTTTTCAGACAGAAAGAGAGCCTACACTCAGAGTTCACAAGTATCATCCTCTCAGTCAAATAATGGGTGATCCACATACACCTGTGCAAACAAGAAAAATGGTTCACAATGAGACTGCTGCTGCTGAACAAGCAGTTCCTGAATTCAGTCTAGCTGCTTTTGAACATGCCTGTTTCATGTCTCAACTAGAACCTAAAAAGGCATCAGAAGCATTGAAAGATTCATCCTGGATTGAGGCAATGCAGGAAGAGCTGCTACAATTCAAGATTCAAAATGTCTGGACACTGGTTGATCTTCCTAAAGGAAAGAGAGCAATTGGTACAAGATGGGTGTTCAGAAACAAGAAAGATGAGAGAGGGATAGTCATCAAGAATAAAGCAAGACTAGTAGCACAAGGGTACACTCAAGAAGAAGGCATAGATTATGATGATGTATTTGCTCCAGTGGCAAGAATTGAAGCCATCAGACTATTTTTGGCCTATGCAAGCTTCAAAGGTTTTAAAGTGTATCAAATGGATGTGAAGTCTGCTTTTCTATATGGGACAATTGAAGAGGAGGTCTATGTATGTCAGCCTCCTGGTTTTGAGGACTATAAGTATCCAGACAGGGTCTACAAGTTAGACAAGGCTCTCTATGGTCTCCATCAAGCCCCCAGAGCATGGTATGACACTCTGTCATCATACCTTCCACAAAATGGGTTCAAGAGAGGCACTCTGGACAAAACACTTTTCATTAAGTCCATCAAAGCTGAGATTCTGCTTGTCCAAATCTATGTTGATGACATCATCTTTGGCTCAACAAATGATTGTTTGTGCAAAGAGTTTGAGGCTTTAATGCACAAAAAGTTTCAAATGAGTTCAATGGGAGAACTCACTTTCTTTCTAGGATTGCAGGTCAACCAGAAGCCCACTGGTCTCTTCATAAGTCAATCAAAGTATGTTAAAGACATACTGGAAAAGTTTGGGTATCAAGAAACCAAAGTTGCAAGCACTCCAATGGATCCTCACAAGCAGCTTCATACAGACAAAGATGGCATAGATGTGGACATTCATTTATACAGATCTCTTATAGGATCTCTTATGTATCTAACATCTTCTAGACCTGATATTATGTTTGCTGTCTGTGTGTGTGCTAGGTTTCAATGCTCTCCAAAGAATTCTCATTTGGTTGCTGTTAAGAGAATCTTTAGATATCTCAAAGGCCAACCACATTTAGGCCTATGGTATCCTAAAGACTCTCCCCTTGAACTAACAACCTACTCTGACAGTGACTATGGAGGATGCAACATTGACAGAAAATCCACAACTGTTGGATGTCAATACTTAGGAGCAAGACTGGTCTCTTGGCAATGCAAAAAGCAAACAACTGTTTCCACCTCATCCACTGAAGCAGAATATGTAGCAGCTGCAAGCTGTTGCTTCCTAGTAATGTGGATTCAAAATCAATTGAGAGACTATGGTATGAACTTCTTATCCACTCCTATTTACATTGACAATTCAAGTGCAATCAGCATTGTGCAAAACCCAGTGACATTCCCAAAAACCAAGCATATAGACATCAGATTTCACTTTACAAGGGATTGTAATTAGAAGAAATTAATCCAAGTTACCAAAATACATACTGATGATCAGTTAGCTGATCTATTTACAAAACCTTTTGATGTAGGAAGGTTCACTTTCCTGGTATCAAATATTGGTATGGTAAACATGGATTAATTTGTTTTCATTATTATCTAGTTCATATGCTTATTTAAGGGGGAGTCACTGTTTCATTAAAAGATGCTAAATTTCTAACTAACAGCTTGAGTATTTTCTTAAGCTGCTAGTTCTTTTTCTCGGACTGTTAGTTATTTCACTTGATCTGTCAAAGTATGCAGGGTAATTAGGTAATTTCTTAAATGTGTGCGCGGGACCCAACCTTTTCAAAACCTTTAAAGGTCCCAGTTTCATTCAGTTGTAACTACCAGTTACATAATCTCATACAACGGCCTTCTTTTCTCTCTGAACGATTCACACACTCTTCTTTGAAACCCTAAAATCTTCGTTTAATCTTCCATGGAGTTTGTCAAAGAACACAACTACCTACCCTACTCTCTAAAGCACTCTGAACTTCAACCGTTCCATGACATGATGGATTTTCTTAGACACTCCCATATCCATCATGCCCTCAATATCAATCCTACCATATACATATCTCATATTGAGCAGTTCTGGAACCGTGCTTCTATACAAACCATCAATGGAGTTCCTTCTCTGATATCCAAAATTGATGGCACTCCCCTCACAGTAACTGAGGACTCCATTCGACATCATCTGCATCTTCAAGATGCCTCAGGTATAACGGACCTATCCCTTAATGCATTACATACTGGTCTTTATGATATTGGATATAGGGGTCCTGCTGATTCTTTTACTTTCTTCAAAGCACACTTTTCACCTAAATGGAAATATCTTGTGCATATTATTCAGCAGTGTATAAGCCCTAAAAGAACTGGTTGGTCAGAATTTTCCTCAAATATTGCCACTGCCTTAGTGTGCTTGTCAACAGGCCAACAGTTCAATTTTTCAAATATGATTTTTCAGGGGATGTTAAGGCATCATTCCCTAAAGAATGGGAAATTTTTGATGTATCCTCGATTTTTGGCAGAGATAATTGCAAAAACTTGCACCAATTTTAATATACATAAGAGGATACATGTTTCCCATAGGCACTCACTATCTTCTATTAAAAGGCTTTTAAAGCCAAGTGCTAATTTTTTGAGTGTAGATGTTCCATTGCCTTTTGCAATGACGCACATCATTCCAAGAAACAGAGGAGAGGGTCCTGAGCAGGCTCAGGCTATCAATACTGCTTCACACCCAGGACCTCAACCCCCTCCTCATGATACACAAATGCCTTCTGCTCCTATTGATCAGCCAATATCCCCACTTAAATATCTATATAAAAGAAAAAGAGGTCCAGGAGCTCCTTCCTCCTCAGCCCTTAGACAAGAGCCAAATAACCCTGTGCAGGAGGACACTTCTGCTCAGAATATCCAAAGGGAACCAATTGAGGACACTCCCATCCTCATTCAGGAGGTGGACATCTCACCAGAGATAGTCCATATGGGTTCTGTGGCTGACACTACTGCTGTCTCTGCGCAAGAGGCACAGGACAGTGCCAACATCATTAAGACCACACCCATGGCAACAACAAGTGTGCAAACACCAGCTGGAAGTCCCCAGAACCAAGAACAGAGGTGCCCAGAGGTTTCTACTTCTGGTATTAGGGATGGCAATGGGCGAGAAAAAACCCGAAACCCGTGGATACCCGCCCGTTATGGGTGGGTAAACCCGTGAAAATACACCCGTGGACATGGGCATGGGTACAAAATCATACCCGCTGGCGGGTGACGGGCGGGCACGGGTTTACTATTTCACCCGCGGGTATACCCGCCACCCGTACCCGTGAAACCCGTCACCTTCACCCGCGGGTATACCCGTGAAACCCGCGAAATATAGTTATATATATATATATATTATATATAATAATAATAATAATAATAGTAATAATAATAATATATATTTTTTTAATACCCATAACCCATAACCCATAACCCATTTCCCTTATAACTTATTTCCTAAATTCCTAATTTCCTAACAGCGTCCACCGTCCAGACTCCAGCGACCCCAAACCCTAATTTTATTCTTTCAAAGTCTCAACAGTCAACTCTCAATCTCTCTGCTCGCCTCTAACATTCTCCGCCGCACGCTGCCGCCTGCCGCACGCCGTCGACCGCCCCACGCCGCTCGCCGCCGACCGCCCCACGCCCCACGCCCCACGCCGCTCGCTCGCCGACCGCCCCACGCCCCACTTATCGGTATCTATGTATCTTCAAATACATGTTTGATTCGCTATTCTTTTGATTTAAACACTTATACATGTTTGATTCGCTATTCTTTTGATTTAAACACTTATACATGTTTGGTTCTTTTATATATGTATGTATGTTTGTTACATGTTACTGAGATGGTAACAATACATCTAGACTCAGATTTAGAATTGTGAGTTTTCAATTTTCATAAAAGTCATTTGTTAATTGTTAAGTTGGATCCACTGTTCTTTTGATTTAAACACTTATACATGTTTGGTTCTTTTATATATATATGTATGTTTGTATGTTACGTGTTACTGAAATCTCAAATTTAGAATTTATGAGTTTTCAATTCTCATAAAAGTCATTTGTTAATTGTTAAGTTGATTTATCTTAATGTTTTTTTAGTCGTTACAGTGAAACATGTCTGACATTCCTACTACCGGATCAAATCCAATAGATCTAGAATCAAGTCTTGGATGTGAAAATCCTCCTGTAACTCCACTTACTTCTCCCATACAATCAACTGCAACATCTACTCAAGTTCCATCTAAGAAAAGAAAAAGGGTGAGTGGAGAAGGAGAAGGAGAAGAAGAAGAAGAAGCAGAAGAAGAAGATCAAGGACATGTAAGACCATTAAGTTCGGAGGTGTGGAATCATTTCACCAGGAAACGAGTAAAGGGTGTATGGAAAGCAATTTGTAATTATTGTGCTAAAGCTTTGAGTGGTGAAACTAAGAACGGGACAAGTCATCTTCGAAATCATTTCATCAAATGTCCTCTTCGCAAGACAAAGGACATAAAACAAACAATTTTAAATGCGAAAGTTACTTTTGATGGTAAGCCATCTCTTGAAAAACATACGTTTGATCAAGCGGAGGCAAGAAAAGAGCTTGCAACCATGATTATTTTACATGAGTACCCTTTGTCGATGGTTGAACATATCGGGTTTAGACGTTTCACCAACCTCCTTCAACCTTTATATAAGCAAATTTCTCGAAATACCATTAAAAAGGATATTTTTAATATTTATGAGTTGGAGAAGGGTAAGAGTATGAGTTTGTTGGAATCAAGTAAAGGTAGGATTGCCATCACGACTGATATGTGGACATCTAGCAACCAAAAAAAAGGTTTCATGGTTGTTACGGCGCATTTCATCGATGAATCTTGGACACTTCAAAATCGTATTATAAGGTATATATGATTTTTCATTTTTACTTTTATGTATTTATTATTACCGTTCTTGAACTTATTATTATTATAGGTTTGCGTACGTACCACATCCACATACTGCCGAGGATCTTTCTGGTGAGCTTATTGATACAATGTTGGAATGGAACATTACTAGAAAGTTGTCCACAATAACAGTTGACAATTGTACAACTAATGACTTGATGCTTAGAATTATTGAAGATAAGCTTTCTGAGGAGAATTTGTTATTGGAAGGGAGATTGCTACATATGAGATGTGCTGCACACATCTTAAACTTGATTGTGAGAGATGGTATGGATGTGATTGGAGACGCGATTGAAAAGATTCGTGACAGTGTTGCTTATTGGAAAGCAACTCCTAAAAGGAACGAAGAGTTTGAAAAAATGTGTCGCAAGCAGAAGATTACATCAACAAGAAAGTTGATCCTAGATTGTAAAACAAGGTGGAACTCAACTTATATGATGCTTGATGTTGCTTTGTTGTATAAAGATGTGTTTCCAAGCATGAAGCTCAAGGATAAGAAATATGTTTGTTTGCCATCTGAGAAGGATTGGAAAGTAGCTGCAGATATTTGTGGTAAATTGAAGTTATTTTACAGAGTTACCGACTTCTTCTCTGGTACTTCATATCCCACTTCAAATGAATTCTTTGCAAGGATATGTCAATTGAAGGCGGATTTAGCTAATTGGTTGATTGAAGGAGACGAGGTTATCTCAAACATGGCTAAGAGTATGATGGAGAAGTTTGACAAATATTGGTCAGAAGTACATGGAATATTAGCTGTGGCAACAGTTCTTGATCCAAGGTACAAGTTGAAATTAGTTGAGTTTTTGTTTCATGATTTACTTGGAGAAGAAGGAGCTGCACCTGCAATTCAACGCGTTAAAGATTTATGTTATCAGTTATTTGAGGAGTATGCAAAAAGTAAAACCTCTAAAAAGAACGATGAGGTTTCTACGACTCGTACCACTTGTGATGTTCTTGATCAGTTGGCAAAGTTTGATGCTTATGTTGAGGAAGATATCAGTTCAGCTCCTGAAAAGTCAGAATTTGACAAATACTTGTCTGAACCAGTTAAGCCTAGAAGCCCAGATTTTGATGTATTGGCATGGTGGAAGGTTAATGCTCGAGATTTTCTAACACTAGCTCTCATTGCCAAGGATCTTCTTGCTATCCCTGTATCCACAGTTGCTTCTGAGTCTGCATTTAGTACTAGCGGTCGATTTGTGAGCCCACACCGGAGTAGGCTTCATCCAAAGACCTTGGAAGCATTGATGTGTGCACAAGATTGGTTATGGACAGAAATTAAAGGTACGTATTGTATGATTAAACGAGTTACATTGATCTTTTCTTGTTAATAAAAGACTACTTCAATAAGTTTTGTATGTTTTAGGTGTTGGGTCTTCTAAGATAAACGATGCTGATGGTTCTAAATATGAAGAAATGGAGGAAGATGATGAAGAGGTACAATTAACACAAATTTAGTGTATATAAGTTATATATATATATATATATATATATATATATATATATATATATATATATATATATATATATATATATATATAATATCATATTTAAGTTTTTAATAACATTATTCTTATCTGAAAACAGACCGTAACGGACGTGTGAGCGAGCATGGTGGAAGTGGTAAACATGTATTTGGGTTTGCTATAAAACGTTTAATGGATGTATTCTTATTTAATAAAACGTTGGTATGTTGTATTGTTGTTTCATTGTTATAAACTTATAATGTTGGGGAACTACTTTGAGTTTGGAAACATTAATTACTATTATGTATTTGTGTTTGTATGTTTGATATTATTATTATTTGGATGTGTTTGCAATATCTTTATGTTTCGTTGGGTAAAAAAATGTTTGTAATTGTAAAAACAGGTGAAACCCGTGGGTTTACCCGTGCCCACGGGTACCCGCGGGTGGCGGGCATGGGCGAGAAAATATACCCGTTGGCGGGTTTTTGGGGGGTGACGGGTATTGAAATACCCGCGGGCACGGGTGACGGGTGATGTATATCCGTGCCCGCCACCCGCGGGTGCCATCCCTATCTGGTATTCATGCCAGTGATAGATCACAAGCACCACATACGTTTGCTGATCTTGAGGCTAGTCTGCAACTCATGTTATTAACGGATCCTAAGCTGCAACCTGTTGTAGCTATGTTGGAATACCAAAAGTCCATCATTGCTGCACAGGGAGCACAAATCATTGCACTCAAGCAGGCAGAAGCGGCTCAAAATCAAAGAATGGATTATCTCCATAAAGGGTTTACCCTCTGTCGAAATAAGATCATGCAATTAGAGCGATTGATTCAAACCCAAGTGGCAAAGGTTGTAGGTCCTCCTGACCAAACCAATGCTTCCAAAAAGGGGGAGAATCAGGAGTTTCCTAAAGCAGTCCAAGCAGCTCCAACAGAATCAGTTCAAGCAGCCCCAACAGTTCAACCATCTAGGCTAACAGTCCCAACAACTTCTCAAGCTGTTAGCCTAGAAACTCAAGTTGCTTCTTCAAGACCAACTGGAGTTGTCATAAGAGAAACAACTCAGGCTCCTAGCAGTTCAGTCCAAGCAACATCTTCTTCTACAAAAGATAAGGGCAAGGGTATTCTTATTGAGTCTCCAAAGCACAAATTTTCTTCCAGAGAAGCCCAGATTGCCTTTGATGCTGAAATTGCCAGAAAATTAGCAGAAGAACAAGATCAAGAGTTAGTCCAGCAAACCCAACCCCCAATGGAAGATGATGAAACCTTAGGTGATTACCTGAGAGGGTTTGTGGTCAAGCAAGGGGAAAAGAAGAGGAAGATGCCAACAGGGCATTCTAAGGCTGAGCATAGAAGATTCCTAATTAATTTGCCTTTGCAGCAGGTATCCCAAAGAAAATGGCTCAGTCCATGAGCACAGAAAGGCTGCAAGATATCCATGACAAAGAGATGGACAAAAGAAAGAAAGCCAAAGTCTCGCAAAAAGTCCAAAGATCCCAAGAACCAGTTCAAACTGGTACAAGTGATGTTCAAACTGCTGCTAGTGCCCCTGCTCCTTCTGATCAAGCTGCTGCTTCTATTCCTGAATCAGAATCAATGTCACAAGCAAAGCTGGATCAAGTTAAAAAGGTGTTGTTTGAGCATCAACTGCAAAAGGTGATGGAGATAGAGAAATTGATAGACCAACATGACTTTACAAAGCCTCCCATTAATTATTGGTATGCTAAGTCAATGGACAACATTGACTTAAGATTTCAGTTTATAGTAAGAAGGGAATCTGGTCCAGAATAAGAGTATAACAGCATCATGCATATGGCTCAAAAGATGACCAGAGATGAGCTCACAACAATGCACAATGTTGGGTCTGTAACACAAGTAAGATCAGCTCTACCACAAGTAAAGCAAGCTGTCAAAGATCTGAAGAGCATTGTTGATCCTGAGTCTATAAGGGAAGATATAGAATATGCAAATACACAGGGAATGAAGATCAAGCAAGTTGATTTGTTTGTCAAGTCAAGGACTTACAGAATAAAATTTTCAGATGGATCTGGTATGTTCTTCAATTTTGAATTTTATGATATACCAAAAGCTATGCTACTCCAGATGAGATCTGTTAATATATCTTGTGATAGAGAAGATATGAAGATAGAATTTTTGAAGGCTGTCAATCAGAAACTTGCACAGTTGTAAGTTTTTGAAAGCCTTGGTTTGTAAATAACAGTTTACTTGTTTATTTCCTTATCTGTATAGAACTTAAAATCTTGTATAAAGAATTTAAGTTAGGGGGAGATTGTTGGGAAATATTCTAAGTAGTTTAAGCTGTTAGTTAGACTTCTCATATTGTTAGTAGAATTTCTATGTATGTACAAAGTTCATGCTGTTAGTTGAAGAATCTCGAGCTGCTAGTGCAAAAGTTCAAGCTTCCAGAGTAAATCAACTCAAGCTGCTCTGTTCAAGCTGTCAAGTGATTCAAGCTGCTCAACAGATTTACAAACAGAAAGTGCTGATATTCAGGAAAAGATATCTACACGAAGATTCCAGCATATCTACTATCAGAGAAGTCAGAGTCCTTCAAGGAAACAAATCAAGAAGCAATATAAATACATAGAATAGGCCTTTCTATTGTATAGGAGTTTTCTGCGTATTCAAGATTGTAATTGCTTTTTGTTTGAGTTTTCATAAGCCTCTAAGGTTGTATAACCCAAAGGACAGTTTGTGTTCTTCGTCTAATCAAACAAATTAGAGGTGATTGTAATCATTGAAGTCAGCAATACAAGCAATTTTGATTATTACTTTGTTTATTTGCTATTGATTCTAAAAGCTTTTGTTAAAATAATTAAGTGTTATTCCGCAAACTTCTTAATTAAACTTTGATTCAAAGCAAGATTATTGATTTATACTCTGATAAATTCAAATCAGTTAGTCTTGGTTAGTTAAGTTCAGATCCTGACAATACTTGTTCAATAGAAATGAACAACCACTATAAGAAAAAGGTATTTAGGGTTTGTTTGGTTCACGGATTCCTGAAGGAATCCTGTGGAATTAGAATGGACATTCCATTCCGTGGTTTGTTGGTGGGTTTAACATTAAGAAAGAGAATTCCTTTAAATAAAAAATTTTCCTTTCATCAAGTGAATCTATTTTCCAACCGGGGGCGCCGGTGGGGGGGGGGGGGGGGGTGTCCAAGATTTTACATTCCATTCCAACCCGTTCTCCCTAACCCTAAACCAAGGCGCTATTCTTCATCAAAGGCAACCTTCTTCATCAAAACAAGATTCAATTTCTCTTTCTTAATAGATCACGGTTCATCGATCTGGTTGGTTCATCGATCTATTCTTCTTTCTCGTTTTGTTCTTCTTTCTCAGTCTGTTGGTTTGTCGATCGATCTCGATCTATTCTTCTTTCTCGATCAGATGAATGACCCATGAGACATCGATCTGCTGGTTCATCATCAATCATCATCATCGATCTGCGACTGCTGGTTCATCATCAATCATCCATTTTTTTGTTCGATATGCCTGTTGTGACTCCCTTGCCACATTAACCACTACAAGACACCCAGGATTAATCACCACTATACGATAACATAATGATCTGATAACCTAATTAGAGTGCGGAAGCATTAAAATAAATAAAAAAGTAATTCAACAGTGTCAAACATCCTACCGTACTACAAGATATTGAATCTAAGTCTACATACTCAATTCAATTATAATAACATCCAGACTATATTACAACATTGTCCCAAAGCATAATTACCGTTTGTGTAGTAGATATCTTCCAAGAACTTCACAACAACTTAACAAGAAAGTCCAGCGGCAGATTTTCCCTTTCCTGTAAAAATAAAGCAACTGAGGAATAAGCGAATGCTTAGTGAATACAAAGATTTGCGCATTTTATAAATCTTTATGAAGCCCACAAGAGTGCACCGACGACACACGTCGTGCACCCTCCACGTACACAAAGTACGACACACATGAGTCGTCGCTCCTACGAGCCCAAAGCTCGGTATGAAACCCAACCATTTGAGACAGACATAACATCGGGGATGACATACTGCCTACCAGAACCTCGGAGGGATCAGCTCCGGGTCATATAGCGCAGTAACATCAGAGTAACAGATGCGACCCACCGGTCCATCATTAGATGCACAACAAACGAACGGACATGCAACAAGTATGAATGTGCATCTAAATCTATGCAAGTTAGTAGAATTCCAAACGATAAATGAAGCAACATGTCTCAGCAGGAAATAGCTAACATAGAGCAGATATAAACATGCGAAATCATATGTACTCACAGTGGGTGCGTTATTAAACTTTAACCAATAATTATTTCTCCTCGGAATTTCAACCGGATCCACAAAGTACCCCACTGTGGGTTTAAACAACACCACAAGGGACCTTTAAGTCAGTTGTAACAACACATCGTGTCAATGACTGTTTTAATTTCATAAAACTTTAAAGGGCTAAAGCCGTACAATAGCAGTATACTTTTTAAGGTGTATCGATATAGTACGTGTACTTTTAATATTGTTAATATAATACCTTTACTTTTTTTTATGACCGGTTATTTCGTATAGCTTTGCGCATTTGTGGGAGAATCGTCGGTGCGAACTTGTTCACCGTTGGATCTGTATGAAATTTGAGGAGAAGCTTCGTAACACGTAGTTCTTCGATCTGGTTAGTGGAGATCGTCATTGGAGATTTCTACAGAGGTCTGTAGGTGTTTGAAGTTGGATGTTCTGTGTGATTTCTCCTACCAGGTTATCACAAGAACGAGAGAGTGTATTTGATGTTTCAATTATGGAAATTTGAACATTAATAAAAAGAGAACTTCCATTTTTAACCAGTATAGCCAGTAACCGGTCACCAAAGGTATCATATTGGTATGAAAAAATGTAGTACACGTATCAAATTTGAACGATTCAGAAAGTACACGCGTAATATGAATATTTAAAATAGTACACGTACCATATCGATACATTTTAAAAAGTACACAACTATTCTACGGCTTTAACCCAACTTTAAATTTATAAGTTTTGCAATATTTGATCCCCATTTCGGATCCAAGCTAAATTCAAACCACAACTAAGTTTGAACCCATCTCAGGTTCGAACCTAATCCTTTGAATAACTTTTGTTATTTTATGTGTTATTCATGTGATTTATTCAAGATATCCAAATCTAGGGAGTGGGGTTTTGATTTTATGTATCAAATTCGAATATATACTAAATTTGAAGATATTAAAATCGAATATAGGCTCAAATTCGAATCTAAGTTCGAACATGGGAATAAATTCGAAGCCTTCATCTAGATTTTAAGGGTTAGATTCGAAATCTTATGATAAATTCGAAGGCATCCTTCAACTTTGATGAATAAATTCGAACCCAATTTCGAATTTAGCTTAAAAATCGAGTTTATTCATGTTTTTCGAGTTTGTTCTTCATATCTCGAATTTGTTCATCATCTTCAGCTCTAAATCATAAATTTCTAAGTCTAAAATCTTATATATACTAAGTATTAAACCTAGATTCAATTGTATTATACATATTTTAGTTAAAATCAAGTTAATCTAGCTTTAATCACATTAAAATGGTAATTTTGAGTTTATATCTTCAAAAACCGAAAATGATGAAAGCTAAAAACGTAATTTCTCACCTCCAATTCGTACGTAATCATACATGCAACGATATATTCTTGTAGGATTCTTCGAGATATTCCCAATGATGTATAAATCTTGATAATCGGCCGGTCGGTTTGGGAGGAAATCTAGAGAGAGAACCGAGAGAGAGAGTGAGAGTTCTAGAGAGAGAGTGAAGGTGGTGAAAATGAAAAAGCTTTTTGGCCTTTTATTCCCATTTTTCATCATTCTGCACATTTCACCCCTCAACTTATCCGGTTCCATTAAATACTGATTTTATCATGATTAATGTTTTTAACAATTATACTTAATAACTAAAATTGAAATCCTAAAATTTTCTTAATTTCTTAAAATAGCAACCAACTTCCAAATATCCAGGTACATAATCACTTTCGTAATCCAACTTAAATTACGAATTTAAACTAATAACTTTAAATACAATAATTTGAATCTGAGGATGTTACCGCATGGGCTCCACCACGCCCAAACTTCGTCCTCGAAGTTATGCGGATTTAAACAATTGCGAATATTTCCTCAACATTTCCGACTTAGTCTCCCATGTATGATTCGCCCTTATGATGCTTCCAACGTACAAGCACCATCTCTATCTCTTTGCTTCTTAATTTCTTTACCTTAGTATCTAACGTGCACTCCGGCTCCTCAACATACCGGAGCCTTTTATCAACTTGCAGCTCAGTGTGGTCAGCCCAATCCTCATTCTCAGTAGTAAATGATTTCCTAAGATTCCTAACATGAAACACCGGATGTATGCCCGACATTTCTTCAGGCAACTCTAAGTGATAAGACTGATTTCCTACTTTCTCAGTAATCCGGAATGGTCCGACAAATCTCGGAGCCAACTTTCCTCTTTTAACAAAACAAGTAACACCTCTCATCGGTGATACTTTTCAATATATTCAATCGTTTATTTCAAAACTGTTTGGTTTATATCTCCTATGATAATAACACTTCTGTAATAACACAGGCTCATCCACCAGAGTTCTATCAATTTCTTTTCATCATGTAGGGGTTTTATATTTCCATCAAAACAATTGATGTTTTCAGTTGATACTTAAATCCAGGATACATGATATCATCATATATTTCCAATATGGAATAGTCCATCCATCCTGATCATCAATCGTTTGTCGGTAAGCTGTACTCATAGCTATATGTGTGTCAAATCCCACTCGTAAAGCAAACCAAGAGTTTGAAAATGAAACGACTCTTCTAATCAGACATAATCGATCCTAAAATACCATAAAACAAATAATAACCTTACTCACGCAAATCCGTGCAAGTCTTTCCAGTAATAACTTTCTCGCATGGGTATAAATCACACCTAAATAATTAGTCTGTCTACAATTTGCCATTTGTAAAAATCTTCTTATTTCTGTAATAGTGTGAAACGGCTTCCAAATTCTCAATCGCTCCACTTTAGCGGAATCCTTCAAAATCTCGTCTCTAGAGATCACATACTACAAAATATAATCTATCTAATCAAAACTTACGATTTGACATATTCAGCATTAGACTTTTACCAAAATATCATCGATAATACAATTACCGATTCCTCCAACATTGATATACAAATCCCTATTCATAATGTCCATAAAACAGCTGGGGAGTTGGTTACCCCTAATGGCATAACAAAATACTCGTAATGTTCATAACTAGTCCTGAAATCGTTTTCAATATTTTCTCCTTTCGGATTTTTAACTAGAAATACCTCGAACATAAATCAATCTTTGAATAATAACTAAATCCATGTAACAGATCAATAATCATCAATTCCTGGCAGCGGATACTTATTTGTTATAGTCCATTCGCTCAAATCAAGATAATCTATGCACATTCTCATTTTGACATCCTTTGTTTCATAAACAATATCGGAATTCCCATGACAAAGAACTCAATCTGATGAAGCCCTTATCCAACAACTCCTGAAGTTGCTTCATCATTTCTTACATTTTCGGTAGGTGCAAGACAGTACGGATAACAAGCTATTGGAGAAGCTCCAGGGATCAAGTCAACACAGAATTCCACTTGTCTTTCAGGTAGCGCACCAGACAAGTCTTCCAGGAACACATATGGAAAAATTTGGGACAACAGGCGCATCGGCCACAGTTTTCTCTTCAGTCTTGGCATCAATAGCATATACCAAACAAGACTCACAGCCCTAAGCAATCAGCTTTCGGGACCTAACAATCATCATTAGACATTGATCGCCGCTTCTCCTATCTCCATATATACAAGTCTCCCGCCCCTCCGGCGTAGTTATCTTTATTATTCCTTTATTGCAAACTACATGCGTCTCATCACATATACACAACCAATTTATTCCAATTATCATATCAAATCACCGATCTCTATTGGAATCAAGTCAAGATGGAAGACTACCTCTTCAATCACTAAAGTACAATCATGATACACATGATCTACGTTAACTATTTTGTTACTTAACAGTTTCAACATTAATTACCATAGACAACTTAGACCAAGGCATCAACACTTGTTGAGCAAAAGTAGTAGATACAATAATCAGTCTTCACTAAAATCATACACTACTCATGACCACCTCCGAATCCTCCTTAGATTCTGGATCATAGTATTAGACTTTTCTTTGCTATATAAGCAAATTTCATTAGTGTCCAAAGTCTCTTTAAACTTTTTATGGTTGATTAAATCACCATTTCATTAAGTATCATACCCTCATTTCGATTCATTATACTTCTCATATATTTCTTACTTTACACTTCACATTATATATTTCAATTTCTCTTTTAAAATTAGCATGTATCCTCCATGTATTATCATACCCTTGTATGCTTTCTCCATAATTTCTAGATTTGTTTTCCTCATATATATTCATATGTACCAATTATTGAAACAGTTTCTTTGATTCCAACTACATCAAAATTCTCACGAACAGTTCGAATCCTGTCGTTCTTAACCACAACCCTTTTTAAGTCAAAATATCAACACAGTGTATCATACAGTTTCTCTTAATAAAAGCTAACGCTACATACTTTATGATAACCATAACTAATTATCATCAATTCCTCAAACATGTCATATATGGTATTAATACAATTAATTTCTCATTCTTTAACCCATTATGGTCAAACTTAACTTTATTACAACTTCTAAACTCATTCATAAGTTCCAAGATATCTATAGCATCTTTTCCAATTCAAAGCTTTCAAATCCATCTTGGCTATTCATCTAATGCCTATTTATATACTCGAGTATTCTCATTCACAAACATGATTATACCTATATTAGTAATAACATTTCATATTACTCAAGTTCATGTTAACTTTAGAATCATAAAACTTCGATAAAATATTACATATAGAATCTTAAAGTACTCTTCTAACTCCGTATTTTAAGGTACAAAAGTTATAACCATAATCTCAGAGATCTCGTCTCCTTTGTTGAACTTCTTCATTCATAGTTTCATCATGTAATGTCATTACATGCTAATTCTTTGGTCTAAATCTGCAAGTTCTGCTAAAATGACCCACTTTTCCACTATTATAACAAACATCGGCCTTCCTTGGACATTTGTCAGCCTTATGTCCAAACTGGTTACAATGTCGACATCTTCTACATCTATCATGTTTATTTGTTCTTGACATCAAATACGGTCCATTTAGTTTATCACCTTCAGAATTTGCAATCTTTCTGATAGCTCTTTCTTCATGATCAACATGAGGTACAACATCAGGCTCACCATATTGCCTACTAAACAACAACTTGAAATGTTCCCAACTAAAGGAAGTAATCAATTCTGATCCCAATTCTCGTACCCAACAGTTCCACCATTTCTTGGCTTGTCCAATCAATTGATCCTTAGCCAAAAATACCTTGTACTCATCCTTACAATTCATCTCCGTAAAAATCTGTTCCATAATTGTAATCCATACTTCTGATTCCTCAATTTTCAAAGACCTAGAGAATGTTGGTGGTTGCCAGTCCTTGAATGATCTAATTACATATTTCATGTAATTCTCATCAATCCCAGTTTCATAATCAATCTTTTCCTTGCCCTTGTCTTTTCGTTTCGCTTTATTTCTAAGGTTTATGTTATCCACAACATAATTCCTTTCATGTTCCCTCTTTTCTTTTCTCTTATCTTCTTTTCTTTTAGCTTCGGCCTCATCTCGAGCCCGAAACTGATCTTGAATCATCTTGTTCTGCTCAGCCATCATGGCTAGCATCATCTCCCTTGTTTGTTCAGGTGTCATTCCTCCTCCAGACATGTTCTGAAATAATAAACATATAACTTGTTTAGTAACATGTCATTAATTTAAAGACACCACCCCATTTGTCCCGTATGATAGTCAATCCCTATAATTACTAGATCGTAACCTATCTTAGTTCAGATCATTACTTAAAATCACTACATATCATCACTTAATGTTTGAGACCAAGACCTCACGGACACTTGAATCTCAAACGACTGCTCTGATACCATACCATGTGACACCCTTTCCACATTAACCACCAATTACAAGACACCCAGGATTAATCACCACAATACGATAACATAATGATCTGATAACCAAATTAGAGTGCGGAAGCATTAAAATAACTAAATAAGTAATTCAACAGTGTCAAACATCCTACTATACTACAAGATACCGAATCTAAGTCTACATACTCAATTCAATTATAATAACATCCAGACTATATTACAACATTGTCCCAAAGCATAATTACCGATTGTGTAGTAGATATCTTCCAAGAACTTCACAACAACCTAACAAGAAAGTCCAGCGGCAGATTTTCCCTTTCCTGTAAAAATAAAGCAACTGAGGAATAAGCGAATGCTTAGTGAATACAAAGATATTCGCTTTTTATAAATCTTTATGAAGCCCACAAGAGTGCACCGACGACACACGTCGTGCACCCTCCACGTACAGAAAGTACGACACACATGAGTCGTCGCTCCTACGAGCCCAAAGCTCGGTATGAAACCCAACCATTTGAGACAGACATAACATCGGGGATGACATACTGCCTAACAGAACCTCGGAGGGATCAGCTCCGGGTCATATAGCGCAGTAACAGATGCGACCCACCGGTCCATCGTTAGATGCACAACAAACGAACGGACTTGCAACAAGTATGAATGTGCATCTAAATCTACGCAAGTTAGTAGAATTCCAAACGATAAATGAAGCAACATGTCTCAGCAGGCAATAGCTAACATAAATCAGATATAAACATGCGAAATCATATGTACTCACAGTGGGTGCGTTATTAAACTTTAATCAATAATTATTTCTCCTCGGAATTTCAACCGGATCCACAAAGTACCCCACTGTGGGTTTAAACAACACCACAAGTGTTGGTACATCCTGTGTGACGATAGCAGTCTAAGTGATCTTACATTGTGATTTAGCATGTGTTTGTTATATATGTTATATATGGTTGATATTTATTAGTGTTTGTATGTTTGAACTTGATGTAACGTATACAAGAAGTTCAAACATAAAGTTCAAAGATAAAATCAATCATAAGGTATTAACATAAGTTTCATCATTTAAGTGTTTAAGTGTATTGGCTAGATTCGAATTACATATGGGAAGACATTCGAATCTGTGATAGATTCGAATGTGTCCTTAGATTCGAATATGCCCAGATTCGAGAATGTCATTGTGGACAGACTCGAATGGGCCTTGGGCCAGATTCGAGTTTGGCCCACATCAGACTCGAATCAGGGTCTATAATTAGGGATAGACTCGAGTCATTAGAAGACTTTTAGCAGAATTCGTGAGGAATTAAGCTTAAGGCGATCTCGAGTTTATCATCAGCTTTTGGCGTGTTTCGGAGAGAATTAGTTCGTAGGATCGTTCGTGTGTCGTTCGTTCAGCGTCTAATAGTCTCCGTGTTTCGTGGTTGAGAGTTGTCCGTCTAACCGTTAACGAGGATTCCGCACTCGTTCACGGATCCGCGTCTAGATAGATCTAGTAGTGGTAGACCTTACAAGTGGTATCAGAGACTACGGAGTGTTCTTGGTGTTCTTCGTGTTCATCAAATACATTCTAGGTTTCTTGACGCTAGTTGGACGGTTTTGCTCTCAAAATCGAATTTTTGAGCTTAGCAAATTCATATTCAGCAAATACTTTGTGGTTTTTCTCGTTTTTGATCGAAACCATTATTTTTCGTTGGAAAAATACTGGTTTAATCTGAAAATCGTTAAAAAATCAAAGTATTCACTGTTTTTCAAGTTTGCGGCGCTCGAATCTAATAGGGGCAATTAGGGTTTCACTTTAGTCTCGAGTCTAATCTAAATCTGCTCCTTTCGAGTCTGTTTCAGTAGGTTTCGAATCTGTGTCGAGTTTGTGCTTCATTCGAATAGGTCTCGAGTCTATCTAGTTTCGAGTCTAAGTTCGAGTTTAGTCTAGTTTCGATAAAGGGTTTCGAATCTGCTGTTTACCTCGAGTTTGCTGGCCTTCGAATCTAAGGTCCTTCGAATCTGAGAACTTTCGAATCTGACATAATTTCGAATCTAATTGAATTTTAACACTTAATTGAATTTAATCCCAAAAGATTTACCCATAATTAGTTTCGAATCTACCTAGATTCGAAAAAGTTAGTCTAAATCAGTTTCGAATTAAATTAATTAAGTTCAAATTCAACTCCTTTTGAAAAGATGTCAAATCTTCAGAAATTCTTAGAAATGGACCACGAGGTTGGAAAGGCAAACGCCCCGCCTAAGCTGATGAAGGCCGAGGACTATTACTGGTGGAAAGACCGATTTACTGATTTTGTACGTTTCAACGACATGCGCATGTGGGTGTGCATCGACGAAGGTTATATTCCACCGGTGTCTGAAGTTGAAGGCCGTCAAAAGGTCTTGTAATACCAAATGATGAAGGAGGATGACAAGAAATTATTTGAAGCCGAAAGCAAAGCTTTTTCTCTAATCCGCATGGCGTTACCGCAGGATATTCTTCACACATTCAGAACTCAGAGGACATCAAAAGAACTTTGGGAGTCACTAGAGAAGAGGTGCGAGGGAAATCCTCGGGTTAGGAGAAAGCGTACAGAGCTGTTGAAACAACAGTTCGCCATCTTCAAGGCGTTAAAGGATGAACAACTGGATGACATCATCACCCGTTTCTATCATCTATTGACGGAACTTGAGAGCCATGGGATTGAGTTTACCGATACTGACAAGAACAACAAGCTTCTTGATGCCTTACCAGCCAAATGGGCTATGTGGGTAGCAATGATCAAGCTGAATGAAGATAAATATTATACTCAATCTCTTGATGACATTGTGGGAACGTTGAGGGCATATAACTTTGAGCTACTGAAGACCGAGACTGATTATGATCAAGTCCAGAATCCAGCAATGTATTTTGGAAAGACATCTAAACCTTCAGCGGCATCCGAATCAAAGACTGCTACAGCGTTTTTCACCGGAGAAACGTCATCACCATCAGAGTCCGAAGACTCACTGAATCGCGCGTTCTTAGGATTAGGAAGATCGGAAGAACCGCAGCCTCAAGTACATCAGGCATCACCATCACAGAGCTACTCGAAGATGCCCATGAGCGCAAAGTCTGCGGAAGAACATTTGAATCTACTTGCGTCTTTTGTAGCCGCATACGGAAATTGTGTTCAAGGGAAGATTAACGATCCTGCTCTATGGGACGAAGATTACGATCAGGTCGACCCTGATGAATTAGAGGAAATGGATCTTAAGTGACAATTGGCCATGGTGACTCAAAGGGTTAAAAGATTCATTAAGCGAACTGGAAGGAATCTGCAGATGAACAACAAAGGGATAGGATTTGATAAGTCAAAGGTGAAATGCTATAACTGTCAGGGATTGGGACACTTCGCCAGGGAGTGTCAGAGACCGAAGGTAGAGACCTACCAAGGACAGAGTCAGCATCAGGGACAGTACCAAAATCAGTCCCAACAATGATATCTTCCGAGTTCATCATCTGGACAGGCCAATCTAGCGGGTCTTCTATCCAATGTCACTTCAGATAGACAGCTAGATGGTACGTATGATTGGAGTTCACATCCTGAGTCGCATGCTAGAGCCTTTATGGCTGAAGTCACAGAAACTGGATGTGATGTCGACGAGCAGACCACACGGGACAGCAGTCCGATGTGGGTAGAGAAGGCAAATGATCAGACAGTGCTGGAGTTTGCTGCTCAGATGGCCAACGTGGAATCTGATAACTCAAAGGTTAGTCTGTCTTATTCTCTATTTCGTGAATTATGTGCTTTATGTGTTAGTTCTAACGATAGGTTAAATCTAGTCTTAGAATCACATAAATCCATAACTGCTCAAAATGAGAACTTAAAAATTGAAAATGCTAGCCTAAATGATATCAAACAAGATCTTAAAGAAAAGCTTAAGGCTGATGCTCAAGACATAATAGTTCTAAAAGACAAACTCAGTGAGCAGTGTGTTAGGATAGAGCTGATGTATGAGCACGTAGAGGCCTTGACAAAAAGTCTTAAGGACAAGGATATAGAGCTAGCAGAAACAAAGGTTAAGGTAGCAGAGGCGAATAGCAAGTTGGAGAAGTTTAGGAATTCGAGCCTAAATCTAGCGAAAGTCTTAGATGCCCAACGACAATCTAAGAAGCCCGTAGGTCTAGGTTTTCACGAAACTCCTCCACCTTTTAATGCAAACTATGTCCCTCAGCCTCAGGAGAAAACTGACAAGTCAGTAGACTTAGAGGACCTACCTGAACCAACACCGGAGCCTATAGTTGAAAATACACCTAAGGTGGCTGACTCAACCGTCAAGGTTAAGAAAGTAAAGTTTGTGTCTTCCTCCAGTGAAACACCTGCAGGAAAACAGAAAATTGCTTGGGCTGATCAGATCGATGAGCCAGACACCGAAGATGTACCAAAGGATATAGAAACTAATGAGACATCTAGATCTAAGGGAACACACAAAAAGTCCATAGATAAGATATCTTGCTTTAGATGTCACGAGAAGGGGCATGTTGCTTCTCACTGTCCGCTTAGGAAATCCGATGTTACACCTAAGACAGTGAATCCAACACCTGTTAAGCCCTCAACCAGTGTGGCAAGCAGCAGTAGTTCTCAACCTACCGAGAAAACTGTGCAGGCTGCACCCAAACAAGTTGTGAAAAACACACCGGTTAAGGTTGGACCAAAGGGAGTGATTAGGACGAATTCACCAAATCGTGTTCATAATCAATCTAGGTCAGCACCTCAACAGGTCTATAGGAGCACCACACCTAGCAGGTCACACACTCCAGTTAGGTCACATACTCCCGTTAGACATTATGTACCGGTAAGAGCTCAGGGATCACAGTCCGAAATGCAATATAATAGGAATTATTCTAGAGCTCCACAACAACAAATGCCTGCTCCAAAGCAAAGAGTGAACTTAAATCACTCGGCACCACAACAGAATTCAGTTCAAAGGCCCAAGTCACCTGAAAGGCGAGATGGGTACTTGAAAGAGTTCACGTATGTGGACGAGAATGGTATTACCAAGTCAGTCATGGCTTGGGTTCCCCGTGATAACTAACCTCTTTTCTTTCATGTGCAGGAGATAACTACAGGTCCAAACAACAAGTGGTTCGTCGACAGTGGTTGCTCCAGGCACATGACGGGGGAAAGAAGTCTACTCACAGACTTCAAGGGAGGTAATAGGGGATTCGTATCATTCGCTGGTAACAAGGGTGGAAATATCACGGGTACTGGAGAAGTCACTAATTGGACGATTACTTTGGATCAAGTTTTTCACGTTGATAAACTGGTTCATAATCTCATTAGTGTATCTCAAATCTGTGATAAGATGAACTCGGTGTTATTTACTGACACTGAGGCGTTAGTGCTAAAGTCGGGATTCAACATTCCTGAAGAATGGGTATTGATGCGGGCGCCAAGGAAGAACGACTTATACATGTTGGATATGAACAAGCCGGATACTTCAATGGGGCCAATCTGTCTACTATCCAAAGCTTCAGAGACGGAATCAGTACTGTGGCACAGACGCATGGCTCACCTGCACCTTAGGAAGATGAATTACATAACAAAGAATGGACTGGAGCAGGGTGTGCCATTGAAAAGTTTTCAGTTCGAGGACAAGTGTCTACCATGCATGAAGGGCAAACAGCATAAAAAGACACACAAATCCAAGAAGCAGAACTCGATATCCTCGACATTCGATTTATTGCATATGGACCTTTTCGGCCCTATCAACAAAAGGAGTATAGGAGGTAGTTGGTTTTGCTTAGTTATCACTGACGATTACTCACGGTTTTCATGGGTTTTCTTTTTAGGTACGAAGGACGAGACGGCTGCAAAGCTCATCGGGTTCTTAGACCAAGTGGAGAACTCCTACGGAATAAGGGTTAAACATATTCGTAGTGATAATGGGACTGAATTTAAAAACTCTGTAATTGGTGTATATTGCCTATCAAAGGGCATCGTGCATCAATTCAGTGCACCATATGAACCACAACAGAATGGGGTGGCCGAACGTAAAAATAGAACATTGATTGAGGCTGCAAGGACTATGCTTTCGGATTCAAAGCTTCCTACCATGTTTTGGGGGGAGGCAGTGAATACCGCGTGCCATATTTTAAACCGAGTCCTTACAGTTAAATCTTTGAACAAAACATGCTATGAAATTTTGAATAAACGGCCACCTAATTTAACTGGATTCGAACCGTTTGGGGTACCATGCACTTTATTGCGTACAAAACATCAACCGAAGTTTGGTGAAAAGGCTGACGAAGGATACTTCCTAGGTTTTGTGCCGAACTCACCAAACAAACGGGTTTTTAACAAAATGAGTGGTACTGTGGAGATTGTGTATAATATTGAAGTCACAAGTTATACACATGAACCCCAAACTTGTCCGGAATGGTTATTTGACTATGATAAATTGTTTGAGTCATTTAACATTTCTTTGGATGATACTGCAGGTACAATCGAGAAAGACATGGCGACGTTGCACTTGAATGACGATGGCCATATTTTTCCGCGGACCACGTTCGAATCTACATCCGAGCCTACTGCGACAGTAGATGGATCTCCAGAAGTTGTTGATCAAGAGGCACCTAACACTGAGAATCAGACTCAAGCATCAAGTTCTAACTCTGAGGAAAACGTCCGTGAGGAGGAAACTGTAGAAGCTGAGCCTGTTCCCCCATTAGGTGAAATAGGATCTAACTTAGGAGATAATCTAAGGGTTGATGAAATAGAGACCTCTAGGATTAACAAGAACCATCCATTAGAAAGCATCATAGGAAATCCTAACGAGGGTGTGAGGACTCGGAGTAGTGTAAATAACAACACTGTGTTGTTGTCGATGATAAATGACTCCGAGGCATATCACACATGTCTATATTCATGTTTCATATCGCAAGTAGAGCCCAAGAATGTGCAAATGGCACTTAAGGATAACTCCTGGGTTGAAGCGATGCAGGAAGAACTCTCGCAGTTTAGGAAACTAGAAGTGTGGGAGTTAGTTCCATTACCTCGAGGGGAAGTTGCCATAGGAACCAAATGGGTTTTTAAGTGCAAAAGGGACGATCGGGGTATAGTCACACGCAACAAGGCTAGGCTAGTTGTAAAGGGTTTCAACCAAGAGGTTGGAATCGATTACAACGAGGTTTTTGCACCAGTAGCAAGGTTAGAAGCAATTAGGTTGTTTTTGGCTTTTGCCTCCTTCAAGGGATTTAAGGTATATCAGTTAGATGTTAAGAGTGCTTTCCTGTATGGGAAAGTGAAGGAGTTGGTGTATGTAGAACAACCGCCCGGATTTACAGATCCAAAATATCCTGATAAAGTATATCGCTTAGATAAGGCTCTTTATGGATTACATCAGGCACCTAGGGCGTGGTATGAGACTCTATCCAACCATCTTTTAGAAAACGGTTTTGAAAGGGGTAGGATAGATAGTACTCTGTTTGTTAAGAGGAAGGGTGAAGACTTTATCTTGGTACAAGTGTACGTCGATGATATCATCTTTGGATCATCAGACGAACAGATGTGCAAAGATTTCGAGAAGGTTATGAAGTCTAAGTTCGAGATGAGTGCTATGGGGGAGTTAAATTTCTTTTTAGGGTTACAAGTTGACCAAAAGAAGGAAGGGATGTTTATCCATCAGACTAAGTATGTCTATGACATATTAGAACGGTTTGGGATGGAAGGAACTAAGTTGACTGCCCATTTCAGCACGCCGATTCAAGTGAATCATAATCTCGGGCCGGGTACTGAAAGTGATACCGATGTGGATCCGACTTTATATCGGGCCATGATTGGGTCACTTATGTATTTAACGGCTTCAAGACCTGATATTATGTTTGCTGTTTGTATTTGTGCTAGGTTTCAAGCAAATCCGAAGGAGATGCATATGAAAGCTGTGAAGCGGATTCTAAGATACCTCAAGTCGAAACCGAAGCTGGGACTTTGGTATCACGCGGAGGGAGATCTAGAGTTGGAGGCGTTCACTGATTCTGACTATAGAGGATGCAGCTTGACGCGCAAATCAACGACTGGAGGTTGTCAGTTCCTAGGAGGGAGATTGGTGTCCTGGCAATGCAAGAAACAAACATCGGTAGCCGTGTCAACGTGCGAGGCCGAGTATGTTGCTGCTGGTAGTTGCTGCTCACAGGTTCTGTGGATACAACAACAGTTGCGGGATTACGGTTTGGCTTACACTCAAACTCCTATTAGGATAGATAACCAGTCTACTATTGCTATAACTAATAATCCAGTCAAACATAATAAAACAAAGCACATAGACATAAGACATCATTTTATTCGTGATTGTGCTGAAAAGAACTTAATCAAACTGGTAAAAGTGGCAACAGAAGATAATAATGCAGATTTATTTACCAAAGCGTTTGATAAGTCACGGTTTGAATATTTAATTCAACTGAATGGAATGCGCAACCCAGAGTAAATTGACCTGAGTAATAGTAGTTTATTTTCTTTTAGAGTCATAGTATTTCTTTCTTTACATTAGTCTGCTAATTTAGGTAAGTTTCTATTTTTAGTAAGTTTCTAATTTTAGTAAGTTAGTAGGTTAGCTTATTTTACTGCTTTTTCTTATGAAAAACAAAAGAAAAAAGAGAGAAAATTACAAAAATACAAAAAAAGAGAATATCTGAAAAAAGAGTTAAGTCTTAGATACATAGGTTCAAAGTGACGAAAATTAGCACAGTCGTTACAAACTCTAAGTGTTTAGGCTTTCACACATAATGCAACTAAATCCTAAGTGTTATACTTTATTTAGTTTGATGTGTTGGTAGGCATAATACATATAGGGAATCTCAAGGCTAATAAAATATTCTAGAAAAAGTCAAGCGTGTCGCTAACTTAGATGTACGACCAATCGGTCTTAATTTTTATGTACAAGACATACAAACTTTGAGTCTAAATGAGGTATGCAAACTTTCTGGGGATGTATGGCAACATCAAATACATCTGAAAATGGAAAGAATAGAAATATCATATAAAACTGAGAGTCGAGAACATGCAACTCTGTTGTACGTAAGTACAGACCTGTTGTCTCTGTTTAGATTCGGGTTAGCAGATATGTCGCTTTGTTGTACGTCAGTACAGACCTGTCACCGCTGTCTGCTAACTTTAAAAATAAACCTTAAGTCAATCTAAGACACTCTGTTGTATGAAAATACAGACCTGTGTCCGATGGTTGTCTTTTAAAGGAAGTTTGCAAATACCAACAAGTTAGAACCTTTGTCTGTGTGCCTTGATCATAAAAGTATGTCTATGTCTGAGTCACGTAAGATAATTTCCTGATAAATAAAAATGCCAAGAGATGTTCCGAAATGTAGAATGTTTAACGGGGTAAAATACCAACAATTGGCTAAATAGGTATGTCACGACAAATAATCAAAGGAATAAACAAATTCCTAAGTGTGAAAGCTCAAGTACTGAAAGTAAGTATCAGACATCGCTATCTGATTGAACCTTTCTTAGACTATATTCATCAAAAACATTTCGTTTAATTTTTAAGCTTAGGTTGTAAATTTGTTAAGTATAGCTTAAGTCTAGATTAAATTTTTTGGTCAAAATTTTATTTTATTTTATTTTATTTTATTTTTACCTTAGTTTATTTTATTTTATTTTATTTTATCTTAGTTTAGTTTAATTTTTACTTAGGTAAAAGGTCAAAAGTTACTAAGGGTGCATTCAAAGTTGAATAAAATAAACATTGCGTGAAATATCTGTTGCTTAGGGTAAAAGAATTAGCATAGTTTATCTGGTTACACGATACCATAGAAAAAGGTTGGAAAAGTTGAAGTTATTTCAAAATTTTCGAAATTTTTCTAAGTGTTGGTGGTTCGAATCTAAGACAGACTCGAAGAGGTAAGACTTCGAATCTGTCAGTAGATTCGAGTCTATGCTTAGAATCGAGGGTTGGTGGTATAAATAGGTCAACAGTGAAGTCATTTAAGACTTACTGTTTTCGAATCTATACACTTGAGTCTACTGTGGCGATTTCGATTCTATTCTCGAATCTATTGTATTTCTCCTAAACGACATTTTGTCGAGTCTCTTACTTGATGTTTCGATTCTACAGATACTTCTAGGTATAATCAACCGGATTGTACAAGATTTGTGTAGATTTATACACAATTTCAGGCCAAATCATCGATTTTTGAGAGTTTAAGAGTCGAAAAAGGGTTTTTGCAAAATTACCAATTTTGGACTGATAAACAGTTAAATTAAAAGCATAAATCCTTGATTAGAACCTAGTTGAACTAATGTATGTGATTTGCCAAGTTCAAAACGGTTAAAATCTAGAGTTTTTGTTGAAATAATGGCCGTCGGCTTTTCGAATCTGTTCATAGGGATTTTCTCGAATCTGTCATTAGATTCGAGAAGCCCAGGGACTTCGAATCTGTCAATAGACTCGAACAGAAACTTTTCGAATCTGTTACATTCAAATCTGTTTCCTTCGAATCTGTACTTTATTTACTTTAGTTAATTTAAATTTTATTAAACTTGTAGAAATTTAATTGTGTTAGATTTTGTACTTAAACAAGTACAAAATAAAACAATCTTGAATTTAAACAAGTTTATTGATTTTAATGAGTCTAACAGTTTTGTTTATTGTGCAGAAATGGCGGTTCGAGCATTCGTTCCTAAGCACAATATGGTGCTTCATCCACACCTGAATCTCCCTGAGGCACAGGGATTCCGTGAAGTACTGGATTTTCTCGCTGAATCAAGGATCGGACATGCACTATGGCATAATGTGCAGCTAGTGTTACCCTACATCCGTCAATTTTACGACCATTTGCAGGTAGACTGCTCGGTCACTCCGACAGTTCTACGCACTCGCATTGAAGGACAACCATTGGTATTTTCGGCTGATATGATTCGTCAAGTGCTGCAGCTGGGCACTCGGGAAGAAGAAGCGGGGCCAATCGAATTTCCGTTGACTATAAGGCAAGCGGCCTTTCAAAGAATGGGGTACAGCCTCGATGTGACAAAAGTGTCATACATGAAAAGTGGATTGATAGGACAATGGAGGTTTTTGGCGCATGTATTTATGGTGTGCTTTGCTGTGAAAAAGGCAGGGTTTGACTATATTGTCGCGAAGATTCAATCGGGGATTGTCGCTATGGTGTATAATCGCCCATATAGTTTTTCGGAGATGATCTTTTCGGAGTTTGCTCATCAGATATCTGCTCCCGAGAATCAACAGTTTTTGCTCTATCCGAGGTTCATTATGATGTTGATAAGACACTTTTTGCCGAACTTGCCGATGACAAATGACTTTCAGAGTGTTGCCATCCTGGACAAAAGGATTTTCGCTGATTGTTCCTCACACCGAGGAAGATTGGCTGTTCCTGTTGCACGTCCACTATTCGGAGCAATTGTAGATAGGAACTTTCAAGCCCCGGAAGATGCCAACTGGGCAGGGGTCGTTGAGTTTCAACCACAACAACAACCACAACAACAACAGCAGCCGCGCGCTCAAAGACACCGTCAAAGACCTGCAGCGAGTCAAATTCCGGCAACCAGGCCTTCGACAAGCCAGCAACCAGATATTTCAGAAGTCGGGCCCTCAAATGTTCAAGAAGCTGGGCCCTCAAATGTACCGAGGGAAGCTGAACAGTTATGTCAGACGCTGAATGAAATATGGGAGGCAGGGCCTCATGCAAACGAAGATGTGGCCACAGCATTAGTTGGTGAATTGCTCAGTCCACCTGAAGGAGAAGAAGACGTATTAAGAGATGTCGAAGAGTATGAGCCAGAACAGGCAGATAAAGGTTTGACATCATCTGAATCCGAGTCGGAGGATATGGAGGAGATTGAAGTTGAAGCTCCTGAATCTTAAGCTACTGACTCTCGAGTTCGCTTCGAAACTTATGGCTCACGAGTCGTCGTTATCAATGAAGAGCCATCGAGAAGGAGAGTAGCAAGGGAATCGGAAGAATCAGACTTCGAAGAGGAGGAAGTTGCACCCTTGGTGACTAGGCAGCGGGCCAAACGTCACAGGTTCATGCAAGGGTCAACATCAGCATCTGAAGCATCTGAAGCCCAACAAACTCAAACTCCAAGTTCAGAACCTCAAGCCACAGCTCCACCATCTCCACCACCCCAACATGAACCATACATTCCATCAACCTTCATCCCAGCTCCTTTACAATCCATTCCATCTACTTCCACCGCCTATGCTGAAAATCAGAGGTTTATGCAACTAAAGGGACGTGTTGACTTCCAGCATGTTCAGATCTTAACCCTAACAAAGGCTGTCGGAGAGCTCCAGGCGCATAACGCAAATCTTGATAAAGACAATGCCGAGTTAAGGAAGATTGTGGAAAATGTCCGGGACGAAAACACAGAGATAAAATCCTTGTTGCAGGTCAATCAGCTGAAATCCGATCGATGCGGTCCCTCATTGAGCAGCTCTTGAAAAATCTAAAAGCTCAGGGGGAGACAAGTTGTAAGGATCAGGAGGTGCAGCCTAGAGATGGAGATGACGAAGGCAATGATCCCGGTGCACATAATGAGAATGAGCCTGTAGATTTTACTGCAGCTCAAACTACACAAGTTCAGGGGGAGCCAAGTCAAGCTGAAGAAGAAAGGGGTGAAGCAAGTTCATCAAAACAGCATACAGAGTTTGAGATCAGTGAAATGATAGACACTCTTATGGATCTCGATGATGATCCTCTGGATGTAGGTTTTGATAATGAAGATGAAGAGCTTAAAGAAGGCGAGTTTGTGCCAGAAGAGATAGTGGACTGGCAGTCAGATGATGAGGTAGTCGCTGATGAGGATGATGAAGCTGACGAGATAATTGTGCAGCAGAATCCTATCACCGATACATACTTGATTGATGGCAATAGAATTTTCAATGTAGATGTGATAAATGCTGCATTGAACCCTCAGCCATCAACAGAAGAACCTGCATGAGAGCTAACTAATGAATAAAAAAGAAAGCTATGGTTCAGGGCTGAAGAGAAGGAAATAGCGATTAAAAAGACAATGAGAGTGCCGGGTACTGGGAAGCTGTCTGAGCGAATTTTAAGCTGGTTCTTTGACAGAGATCTGCAGATATTTGTAATAAAAAGAAAAGACGGGCTTCAGTACATGAGGCGAACTTTAAAAGCGTTCAACTCCCTGCCAAAGATCGAAATCACTGCGCTAGCTTGGAAAGATCTGATAAACATTGGCAATGATCCCTACGCGAGCGTAATTGAAAGAATTATAAGAAAGGAAGGGAGATCAAGGAAGTTCGAGCGTTTGAATCCAAGGGTCGGGAGAAGAGTAGAGGATCCGTCACGTATTGATCCTCTAACTGGACGACCTTGGATGAGGATTCACTATAAGCCGGCTAGATGTCTTAGGAAGGTTCCTCTCAAGCCGATGCCACAAAATATTTTGAAGAATCTGAAGTGGTGGTATGCTGACACGGAGACTGGGGAAGCGGTCATGGAAGACTTAGAAGAAAATGTTATTCTTAGAGTCTACGACCCTCTTCACCTGGTAAACCTCTCCAAAGATGATCTTCACATTTTGAATGCCTGTAAGATCTCAAGTGATACACATATGGACGGTGAAGCTAATAAGTATGAAAATGTAGTCAAGGTATGTGTCGAGAAAGGTTTGTATGCTGGTAGTATTTTGAATCAATAAATAAACAAAGTTTTTAAGTCAAATGTGTGAATTATTAGAAGCTATCGTCAAGGGGGAGTCCGTTGGTACATCCTGTGTGACGATAGCAGTCTAAGTGATCTTACATTGTGATTTAGCATGTGTTTGTTATATATATGTTATATATAGTTGATATTTATTAGTGTTTGTATGTTTGAACTTGATGTAACGTATTACAAAGAAGTTCAAACATAAAGTTCAAAGATAAAAATCAATCATAAGGTATTAACATAAGTTTCATCACAAGTGTTTAAATGTTTTGGCTAGATTCGAATTACATAAGGGAAGACATTCGAATCTGTGATAGATTCGAATGTGTCCTTAGATTCGAATATGCCCAGATTTGAGAGTGTCTTTGTGGACAGACTCGAATGGGCCTTGGGCCAGATTTGAGCTTGGCCCACAACAGACTCGAATCAGGGTCTATAAATTAGGGATAGACTCGAATCATTAGAGGACTTTTAGCAGAATTCGTGAGGAATTAAGCTTAAGGCGATCTCGAGTTTATCATCAGCTTTTGGTGTGTTTCGGAGAGAATTAGTTCGTAGGATCGTTCGTGTGTCATTCGTTCAGCGTCTAATAGTCCCCGTGTTTCGTGGTTGGGAGTTGTCCGTCTAACCGTTAACGAGGATTCCGCACTCGTTCACGGATCCGCGTCTAGATAGATCTAGTAGTGGTAGACCTTACAACGTCTGTTTGTACATACCCGTGTGACGATATAGCAGTCTAAGTGGTCTTACATTGTGATTTAGCATGTGTTTGCTATAAATATATTATATATGATTGATGCTTATTAGTGTTTGTATGTTTGAACTTGATGTAACGTATTACAAGAAGTTCCAAACATAAAGTTCAAAGATAAAATCAATCAAATGATAATATCATAAGTTTTAATCACTTAAGAGTTTAAGTATTTTGGCTAGATTCGAATTTCTTAAGGAAACATTCGAATCTGAGATAGATTCGAAGGAGTCCATAGATTCGAATAGGCCTAGATTCGAGACTGTCAATATGGACAACTCGATGGGCCTTGGGCCAGATTCGAGGTTTGCCCACAACAGACTCGAATCAGGGTCTATAATTAGGGATAGACTCGAATAATTAGAGACTTTTTTGCAGAATTGGTGAGGAATTAAGCAAGAGGCGATCTCGAGTTTATCAGCTAGGTGAGTGCCGTTTGGGAGAGAATTAGTACGTAGGATCGTTCGTGTGTCGTTCGTTCAGCGTCTAATAGTCTCCGTGTTCCGTTGGTTGAGAGTTGTCCGTCTAACCGTCAACGAGGATTCCGCACTCGTTCACGGATCCGCGTCTAGATAGATCTTGCAGTCGTAGACCTTACAAGTCGTAGACATCGTGCCGAGATCAAGAAGTGCAGCATAGAGAGGATGATGACGAAGGCGATGATCCCGGTGCGAATAAAGAGATTGAGTCTGTAGATTTTCCTGCAGCTCAAGTTACACAAGTTCAGGGGGAGCCTAGTCAAGGCGAAGGAGAAAGAGGTGAGGCCAGTTCATCTAAACAGCCTACAGACTTTGAGATCAGCGAGATGATTGAAGCGCTCATGGATCTCGATGATGATCCACTGGATGTAGGTTTTGATAATGAAGATGAAGAGCTGGAAGAAGGGGAGTTTGTGCCAGGGGAGATAGTAGACTGGCGGTCGGATGATGAAGTACTTGCTGATGAGGATGATGAAGCTGACGAGATAGTTGTGCAGCAGAATCCTATCACTGATACTTACATGATTGATGGAAATAAAATTGTCGATGCAGATATAGTTAATGTTGCATTGAATCCTCAGCCATCGACAGAAGAACCTGCAAGAGAGCTAACTAATGAAGAAAAACGAAAGCTATGGTTCAGGGCTGAAGAGAAAGAAGCAGCAATTAAAAAGACAATGAGAGTTCCAGGTACTGGGAAGCTGTCTGAGCGAATTTTAAGCTGGTTCTTTGACAGAGATCTGCAGCTATTTATAATAAAGAGAAAAGACGGGCTTCAGTACATGAGGCGAACTTTAAAAGCGTTCAACTCCCTGCCAAAAATCGAAATCACTGCGCTAGCTTGGAAAGATCTTATAAACATTGGCAATGATCCCTACGCGAGCGTAATCGAAAGAATCATAAGAAAGGAAGGGAGATCAAGGAAGTTCGAACGTTTGAATCCAAGGGTCGGGAGAAGAGTTGAGGATCCGTCACGTATTGATCCTCTAACTGGACGACCTTGGATGAGGATTCACTATAAGCCGGCTAGATGTCTTAGGAGGGTTCCTCTCAAGCCAATGCCACAAAATATTCTGAAGAATCTGAAGTGGTGGTATGCTGACACGGAAACTGGGGAAGCGGTTATGGAAGACTTAGAAGAAAATGTTATTCTTAGAGTCTATGACCCGCTTCACCTGGTAAACCTATCTAAAGAAGATCTGCAGATTTTGTATAATTGTAAGATTTCCAGTGACGCACATATGGATACTGAGGCTAGTAAGTATGAAAATGTGGTCAAGGTATGCATCGAGAAAGGTCTGTATGCTGGTAGTGTTTTGAATCAATAAATAAACCAAGTTCTTAAATCAAATGTGTGAATTATTAGAAGCTATCGTCAAGGGGGAGTCTGTTGGTACATCCCGAGTGACGATAGCAGTCTAAGTGGTCTTACATTGTGATTTAGCATGTGTTTGCTATAAATATATTATATATGATTGATGCTTATTAGTGTTTGTATGTTTGAACTTGATGTAACGTATTACAAGAAGTTCAAACATAAAGTTCAAAGATAAAATCAATCATAAGATAATATCATAAGTTTTATCACTTAAGAGTTTAAGTATTTTGGCTAGATTCGAATTTCTTAAGGGAATACATTCGAATCTGAGATAGATTCGAATGAGTCCATAGATTCGAATAGGCTAGATTCGAGACTGTCAATATGGACAGACTCGAATGGGCCTTGGGCCAGATTCGAGGTTGGCCCACAACAGACTCGAATCAAGGTCTATAATTAGGGATAGACTCGAATAATTAGCAGACTTTTTGCAGAATTCGTGAGGAATTAAGCAAGAGGCGATCTCGAGTTTATCAGCTAGGTGAGTGCCGTTTGGGAGAGAATTAGTACGTAGGATCGTTCGTGTGTCGTTCGTTCAGCGTCTAATAGTCTCCGTGTTCCGTTGGTTGAGAGTTGTCCGTCTAACCGTCAACGAGGATTCCGCACTCGTTCACGGATCCGCGTCTAGATAGATCTTGCAGTCGTAGACCTTACATACACTTCCTCGTTAAGTTCACCGTTTAGAAAGGTAGTCTTGACGTCCATTTGGTACACTTTGAAGTCTTTGTGTGCCGCGTACGCCAAGAAGATTCTGATTGCTTTGATCCGTGCAACTGGAGCGAAGGTCTCGTCGTAATCTATCCCTTCTTGTTGTCGGTAGCCTTTGGCAACAAGTCTTGCTTTGTTCCTTATCACAATGCCATTCTCATCTCGTTTGTTCTTAAAGATCCACTTCGTTCCGATGACTGTGCGGTCTTTTGGCTTGGGAACTAACCGCCATACTCTTAGCTGTTCAAACTGGTTGAGCTCCTCTTGCATTGCAACTATCCAATCCGGATCTGTCAGGGCTTCATCCACACGAGCGGGCTCTATCATACTCAAGAATGATGCGTAGAGACATTCATTAGCAGATGCCCTACGAGTTTGAAATCCTGTTGATATGTCATCAATGATTTGCTCTGTTGGGTGACTTCGGGTCCATTTGATCTCGTGTGGAAGGGGTGCTCAGGATGGAACCTCTGTGGTTAATATGGGGATGGATGAGGATTCATGGTCAATGGTTTCAAATGATGGAACCACAGGTTCTGGTTCAATTCCCGAGTGTTCAGGTGAAGGAAGAATCATTGGTATTATATGTGAGGGTATTATAGGAGTAGATTCAACTACGGATGTGTCGGTGGATGATGTGGATGGATGAGGGTATGTTGATGAAGATGGAGCGGAGAAACTTTGCGGCGCAGTTGAACTGGAAGGATTACCTACATTATTAACAACATTAGACACACTAGCGTTAGGACCGAAAAATTCAACATAAAAAGGAATATAACAGGAATATACCTCACTGGACTCGGAACCGGATGTGGAGCATTCGGGATCGTCGGTTGTAGCCATCAGACATGCTGGTGGATGTTTCATTGTCTCCCCCTCAGCAGCAATGTCTGAATTGTCAGCAGTGAAATCAGCACATGTCTCCAACCCCAGACGATCAACCATGTAGCAATTCTTGCCCTTGTCATCCTCGTCTTCAGAATCTTCAGCATCCCAGTAGTCCTCCTGGGCGACGAGGGCTAACGCATCCGCTTTCTTCTTGGCAGCCTCGAGCTTTCTCTCGTAATAAGCCACGTCTCTTTCGAAGTTATTCTTGCATTCCCTAGCAAAGTGGCCCGGTTTGCCACATTTGTAGCAGAGACGTTCATCAGTGGCCTTCGGCTCATCAACTTTTGGCCTTTCCTCTCTTCTTTCCGCCGGCCTCTTGTCGGCCAGGCGGTGCTCACGGCTGTCATCACGTCTCCGGTCCCTGCGGTCATCCCGACGATCATCCCTTCGATCGTCCCACCTGTCATCCCTGCGATCATCGCGCCTATCGTCTCGCCTTTCATAACGGCGATCATCGCGATAGTCGCGTCTATCATCATATCGGTGATCATCCCTGTCATCCCTTCGGTAGTAATCTCTGCGATAGTCATCGCGGCAGTCATCCCTCCTATCATCTGAGTACCTCCGTGGACCGGTGTCATAACGGAGTTGGTTGTTGGTCTTGTTGGAGAACCGTCGCTGTTGGAGACGGTTGGTCCACAAGGCTATCTGTTCTTGGATCGAAGCTTCCTCCTCATCATAGACCTCACGCGGAGGAGAAACATACCTGTACTGAGACGATGAAGAACCAGGAGCAAAAGATGGTGTCGGAATCTGCGTGTTGGTGATCAAGGCTAGCGAATCATTCGGTTTCAACCCTGTGTTGGCTGATAGCAGTAGAGAGGCCAACTGATTTGCCATCAGCTTCTGTTGATCCACATCCCCTTGATATTTCTTAAGTTCCTTAAAGACGATATTTATTGATACCTCAGGAATGTTCAGGACTCTTTTCGTTGCCCGACATGCAAGCTGCCACTCGGGGGCTAAGGCGGCAAAGAATTGGATGTTGATGTCATCCCGATCCTTCTTGATGTGCAGTTTATTCAATTCGTTAAGGACTGCACAGAACCTGGTGAATGTGGCTTGCAGAGATTCCCCGTCTTTGGCGCGGAATTCCGAAAACTTTGTCTTCGCCTCCTCGATTTTGGCACGATCATCAAGATCTGCCCCCAGCATTTGGATTTCCAGCTCGTCCCACATTTCTTTTACAGACATTTTACTGTCTACACCGACCAAAATATCAGTGGGGAGGGCTTGATAAATCAGATATTCTGCCCTCTTATCAGCGTGCTGGCGGTCCCTCTCGGCGTCATTTGCCGGCTCTCTTTCAACCTTTAAGGCTTGGACATGGGGGTCAGCCTCAGGTCTGGCAGCTATCTCTCGATAGTAGATGACGGGTCCTTCGGATATAGATTGAAGCATCAGGTTCCCGAGAGGTTGCATTCCAACGAACTTAAGGAACCGGGATTTCCATTGTTCGTACTCATCGGGATAGAGAACTGGTGGTCTGTTCTCAGATCCGAGTACTAGAGCTTCGCGAGACATTATGATTATGGGTGCTGATTAAGAACATGAAGATCTTAGAGGTGGAAACTGAACACGGATGGGTTGGACTGAGAAACAGAAAATTCTGAATTCGGATGATTGAAGTCGGATGAACAGTGTTTCGGATAAGGGAACCGAATTCGGATGGGTGAATTCGGATGGGTTGATTCGGATGGATTGATTTCGGATGGGGTTCAAGTTCGGAAGATGGCCTAATTCGGATAAACAGTACTACGGGTGGAGACCAAGTTCGGTTGACCTAATTTCGGATGGACCTAATGGACTGAATTCGGATGAACAGTGGAAGGACCGAATTTGTGTGGACCGAAATTGGTGAGGTCCGAAATTGGAAAATTTTAAGAACAAGTCCCAACAGTGAAAGATGGAAAGCCTGATCTGAACTTCGGATGGACCGAAGTTCGGATGCGACCAAAGTGTGGTCCGAAATAGGCTTATGGTGGTCCGAAATTCACCTAAGGAAGGTCCGAATTGGACCGAAATGAGGTCCGAATTTGGATGATTGAAGGTCCGAAAATGGTGCCTATATGGTCCGAAATGCTACAGTAGTAATCCGAAATACATCAGGTTTTTTACGATTTTCTAAGGCAGAATGAGCAGAATTCGATTTTTAACAGTTTTAAAGCCTAAAAACAGTTCTAAATGATTTATAAACTATTTTAAACACTTTTGGTGATTTAAAACAACCTAAAAAACACTTAAAAATAGCATGAACACGTGAAAAAATACACTTAAACAACCCATATTTTCAAACTTAATAATGGTCGATTCTTGATGATTTTAACAAAGATATGGAACTAAATGAGTTTAAAATCAGTAGATAATGATAATGTGATGTTTATATGACCATTATAACATAAGAAACACGAAAAAACAAAGGAAATGAAGATCTAACCGACATGAGATGAAGAACACGAAGAACACTTTCAAAAAACCAGCAGAATCCGAAAAAGTCAGTTTAAATCCACCCCTCTGAGCTCTGATACCAATTGTAATGAAGTATTCCCGTATATTTTCAGCACCTTAATGATATTCTTATCATATACATGAAGAAACAAGCTCAATAAATGTATTATGATGAAGAAGAGACAATATGAATGTTGAGAGAAATGATGGAACAGTGGCGGCTTTAATTAACTTACATCACATGACACTTTTGGCCCCTACACTTTGCATAAACATAAATTACATAGAAATAAAATACAAGACAAATTACAAAGACTATAAACATTACAAAACAACTCCTAAGATCGAAATAAATAAATCTAACATAAAATAAAACTAAGGTTGAAATTAATCAAATAATTTTCTAAACTTAGGTTACACGTAATCAATTCATTTCCATTCTGTTACATGTATAATAAAATTACACTTAGGTTATAATTAATAATATAATTTAATAAACTAAACAGCTTGAGAAAATGCGTTAACAACTTGAGAAATTGAACTAACTGTTCGAGATTTGCATAAATATAAATTTCTAAACTTAACTCTAGTGAATAATAAAACTTAGGTTAAAATTAATCAAGTAATTTTATAAACTTAGGTTACACGTAATCAATTTATTTTCATTACATGAAATTACATGAATAATAAAATAAAACTTAGGTTGAAATTAATCAAATAATTTTTTAAACTTAGGTTACAGATTATCAATTCATTTTCATTCCATTCCATTACATGTATAATAAAACTAATATTGAAATTAATCAAGTAGTTTTATAAACTTAGGTTACACGTAATCAATTCATTTCCATTACATGTTACATGAATAATAAAATAAAACTTAGGTTAGAATTAATCAAGTAATTTTATAAACATAGGTTACACGCAATCAATTCATTTCATTTTTGAAATTACATGAATAATAAATTAAAACTTAAGGTGAAATTAATCAAGTGTTTTTATAAACTTAGGTTACACGTAATCAATTCTTTTCCATTCCATGAAATTACAAGAATAATAAAATAAAACTTAGGTTAAAATTAATCAAATAATTTTATAAACTTAACAACTTGAGAAAATGCACTAACAGCTTGAGAAATTGAACTAACAGTTCCAGATTTGCAAATATATAAATTTCTCAATTTAACTCTAGTGAATCATAAAACTTAGGTTACAATTAATCAAGTAATTTTATAAACTTAGGTTACACGTAATCAATTCATTTCCATAACATGAATAATAAAATAAAACTTAGGTTGAAATTAATCAAGTAATTTTATAAACGTAGGTTACTATTTAATCAATTCATTTCCATTCCATTCCATTACATTAATAATAAACTAATGTTGACATTAATCAAGTAATTTTATAAACGTAGGTTACACGAAATCAATTCATTTCTATTACATGAAATTACATGAATAATAAAATAAAACTTAGGTTGAAATTAATCAAGTACTTTTATAAACTTAGGTTATAAAATTTCAATTCCTTTTCACTACATTCCATTACATTAATAATAAAAACTAATATTAAAATTTATCAAGTATATTTATAAACTTAGGTTACACATAATCAATTCATTTCCATTACATGAAATTACATGAATAATAAAATAAAACTTAGGTTGAAATTAATCAAGTAATTTTATAAACTTAGGTTACAGATAATCAATTCATTTCCATTCCATTCCATTACATGAATAATAAAAATAATATTGAAATTAATCAAGTAATTTTATAAACTTAGGTTACACGTAATCAATTCATTTCCATTACTTGAAATTACATGAATAATAAAATAAAACTTAGGTTGAAATTAATCAAGTAATTTTATAAACATAGGTTACCGATCATCAATTCATTTCCATTCCATTTCAATACATGAATAATAAAATAAAACTAATGTTGAAATTAATCAAATAATTATTATAACCTTAGGTTACACGTAATTAATTCATTTCATTTCCATTCCATTAAATGAATAACAAAATTAAACTTAGGTTGAAATTATTCAAGTAATTTAATAAACTGAATAGCTTGAGAAAATGCATTAACAGCTTGAGAAATTGACAAAAATACCCTTTCTAATTCAATAGGATGTATTTTTTGGCGCATTTAAATTTACGTCATTTCAGTTGAAATATGAAAATGGCGGCATGTAATGACCACGTGCATACGACCATCGCCCTTTTCCTATTCCTGCCATTCATCTACCCCAACGTCAAAACAGAGCATAACGTATACATGCAAATCATCATTTCAAACTCTCGCCAAGCAACTACGCAAATCAGATTAACGACGATGGAGCTTCCAGACGAAGTAATAGCTAGGATATTGGGGGTTTTGGGGGCATCAAGTGCCTTTGAACTTTTTGAAAGCAAGAGAATGTAAGTTTCCTAAACCTATCATATATTACCGATTCAACAAAGATAATGATGTATTTGCCTATTTAAGAGATACATTAAGGTTACTGAACCGTAGCCCATTTGTTAGGGCTTAGATTTTAGATTTCTGAATGAACATGAAGTATCTGCATATTTTAGAGTACGTTTTATTAAGAAATTACAGTTGATAATAATGTATTTGCCTATTTAAGAGTACGTTTTATTAAGCTTTTATGTCTTCATTCATTACAGTTGCAAAACCTTCTATCGCGAAGCAGAGTCTGATGTAGTTTATCAGATGATGGAAGTCGATTCCATCCTCCGAATATGGTTTAGGGGGCCAAAATCTGAACTGCTTTACCTTCTGATGGAGAAGGTAAACATTAACTTATTGTTAAATGATGCATTGGTACACTTTATTTGTCATGCTTTCTATTGTTTTTTTATTTGCCTAAACATGAAATACATATTTATGTTTATGTATTGTCTTGATCAACATGTAAATATTTTTTATGCGGGTAAAGAGCCTGAAGGAAAGGAGAAGCTGCAACGGGCAGCACATTTCGGATCGCTTGAAGGTAAGTTTCTCCTTGGAATGCTGCTGATGGCAGAAGGAGGACAAAGCGTACAAGACACAAGGAGCCTGTTGAATGATGCTTTCAGAAAATCTTCAGGGCGTCCGCAGATGGTGACCGAAATGCAGCCAAAGTTCGTCGGTTGCTGATGCAAGATCGCCAGAGGCTTCTACCGAAGCATTTCAACAGGTTGAGTCGTTCTTGTCAACAACACAACTGGAAAGATGATGCATTAGTTAGAGGGTTTCTGTTTGTAAATGAAAACATTTTTAGTTGTAATGTTTGTATTTGGGATGCTTGTTACCGCAAATTTATACAAACCTGGGATGTGAATGTATGGTTTTGATACAATTCTGTAATTACTACAAGCAGGTTTTGATTTATATTACAATATATGTTTAGGCTTATGTACAAATGTTGGTTTATCATTTTTGTTGGTTTCAATTCAAATTAGAGTAAATTGCAAAAACAAAATGGTCCTTAAACTATACACAAATTGCAGGTATAAGTTATTTAGCTTATATAAGTTTGGTTGTTAATGAAATTCTAGCCGTTCAAAATATAAGATATAATTTATATCATTATCACTTACAAAATAAAAAAAGCCAAAGAAGTTACATGTTAGACTCGAACACGTGACCAACCCAACACACTAACACCATCCACCACCTTTACCACTAAGCTAACTCATGCATTTTTGTATTTTTTCGTAAAACATTTCTGATATTTTTAATATTAATTTTGGACCGAAATATTTAAAATATGGAGCCAAAATTTATGCAAAAATTTTAAATTAGACTTGTTGTTTTACATTTCCTGAAACATCGATAATTACAGTTAATGCCTACAAACACAATCATTAATCTGCTTATACACTCTTCTGCTGAATCTTCATAATTTTTAATCTTTTTCAACTCTCTCCAAAAGAACTAAAGGATCATGGATACTGAAACCATCAACAATCAACTTGTTATTCAAAATAATGGCGAGGCAGATGATCATGATGGATATGAATTAGAGGAGTACGATGATTATGATGAAAAACAAGAGATGGATCATGTTGCAATCAATGCAAGAGGGGCATAACAAGGTTATCTAAGTTTCGTAACCGGTACGGCATACCCGATGCATTAAAGCTCAAAGTAACGTTTGATACAATGGATAGGCTAACAGGAGATCACAGAATAGTGTTTGCAAGTTTTTTAGGAGACATGGTTCGTGAGCACATAGGCTTGAAGATTCTGACATGGAAGAAGGTCGATTCAGAAGCAAGAGCTAAGCTATGGGATGAAATCACAGTTAATTTTAACCAATTATGGTAATTTCTTAATGTTCAAAAATTAAAGAAGATTGTTGTAAATCAGCTTTTTGTATTTAATTTGTCATTTGCAGCGATATTTTGATGTTGATGAGACATACAGAAAGTTAGTAATGAATCGTCTTGGTGCACATCTAAGAAACTTAAGAAGGAAATTGAGGGAAAAATGCATACTGCCCAACAAAGATACACCTTCAAAACCAACTCAAGTCCCACCCAAGTATATGGCAATTGTCAAGCAGAAGGAATGGGTTGATTTCGTATAGTATACGAGCATGGAAGCTTACCAGGTTTTGGTTATATTATAATTAAGTCCATACATATATCTTTCATATTATATTTTGTGTTTTCAAACGTTAAGTATCATTTTGTTCTGAAATTAAGAAAAAGCCAGATGCATCTAAAGATGCGCGCTCCATGTTTGTTTATCCGCATACTATGGGACGAGGTGGATACGAATATGTGAAAAAGAAACTGGTAACTAAATTTACAGAACAGTAATTTGTTTCTGTTTTTTATTTTCTAAGTACTGTATATATAATTATATATACTAATTGGTTTAACTTTACATGTGTATTTGATGATTATAGGATCGAAGAAAAAGTAATTGAAGCAGGTGAAGAACCCCCACGTGGTATATTGTGGTTGAAAGGAAGGAAAAATAAAGAAGTGGTATTTCGAGATGAAAGGACTAAAGCAAAGGCCAATGAAGTAGTAAGCATTTTGACATATATATATATATATATATATATATATATATATATATATATATATATATATATATATATATATATATATATATATATATATATATATATATATATATATATATATGTTTGATAGATATATGATGATACATAATTTAATTACATATTCATATTTATTTTCATGAAACAAATTACTTACTGCCTACTGGAATCTTTAATGCAGAAAGCCACCGAGGACAATATCAAAGCTGAAACCTTAATGGGTGATGAGGGGACTGATGCCTTAACAAATGTATTTGGTCCCGAAAAGTCAGGATATGCAAGAGGAGTAGGAAGCGGAGTGACAATCAGAAAATATTTTAATATTCCTCGAAGAAAAGCATCGGATGATGAGAGAGTCAAACTACTTGAACCAGAACTTGCTGCTGAGAGACACGAACGTGAAGCTGAGAGACGCGAACGTGTAGCTGATCTGAGACGCGAACGTGAAAATAAAGAACTTAAGATAAACTTGTTCACAATGCAAGTGGAAGATACACATGCAATGGTTCAACAACTTATGGCTCGGATTTATGCACAAGGGGAGAAGGTAAATTCATTGTCAACTCATGCACCAGAATCTGAGGAAGGCATTTATTGTATTAATTATGCTAATTAACATTTTATATATGTATATTACTAACAAGTGCATTTCTTAATATTTATTGCAGGTGTCTCCACCATTGGATGTTAATCCTAACACTGCCAATACTCATCAGGATGAGGGCCATCTTGCGAAGGAAAATCCAACTGTATAAACAAATGCAAGTATTCAAATATTTGAATTAAATTGATCAGTTTAATATTATTTTCGAGTTCACTGAGATTTAATAGTTTTACTGTGACACCCTTGCCACATTAACCACCATTTACCATACACCCAGGATTAATCACCATCATACAGTTATATAATGATCTGATAACTTAATTTTAGTGCGGAAGCATAAAATACGAATTTAAAATATACAAACTAGTGCCCAACACCCTACGGTGTTACATAGGTTACAATTCTTAGTCTACAGACTCTGAAATATTATATCATCCCAATTTTTACTACAACAATGATTCCTTAATTCAGATACCGAGGTAAACAGTAGAGATCTTCAATTCTTCAATAAACGTCCTAGCTAGATGGTCCCGCGGCAGACTTTCCTTTTCCTGTAAAAATTCAACAACTAAAGGGTAAGTGAATGCTTAGTGAATACCTTATGATTTTACACATTCTACAAATCTTTATGATGCCACCCAGAATAACCGCGGTAACACATACCGTATACTCCACACGTACTCAAAGTACGCAACCCCGAGCCCGCAGCCCCTTCGAGCTGACACTCGGCATTATGAAACCCACCAAACTGAGGCAAACATACCATCGGAGATGTCATACTGTCTATCCTGACCATAGAGGTGTCAAACTCTTGGCTCATATAGCACAGTAACATCAGAGTACAGATGCGACCACGCAGGTCCATCAACAGAATGCACAACAAAAGAAAGGACACGCAACAAGTATGAATGTGCATCAATATATATACGCAAGTTAGTAGAGTGCCAAACGAAAATGAAACAACATGCCTCAGTAGGCATAGCAAACATAAAGCAAATGCAGACATGCTAAAATCAAAGGTACTCACAGTGGGTGCGTTATAAACTTCAAGTAAATTTTATTTCTCCTCGGGATTTCAACCGGATCCACAAAGTACCCCACTGTGGGTTAAACAACACAACAAGGGACCTGTAAGTCAGTTGCAGTAGTACCTCATGTCAATAATTGTTTAAATCCATAAAACCAAGTTTTTACAAGTTTTGCAATATTTTTCCCCATTTAGGATCCATATCCAAATTCGAACCACAACTAAGTTTGAACCCAACTCAAGTTCCAACCTTATCCTTGGAATATCTTTTGTTATTTTATGTGTTGTCTATGGGTTTCATTCATAATATTCGAGTTTAGAGAGTGGGTTTCAATTTTTAGGCATCAAATTCGAATTTTAGAGGCTAAATTTGAATTTCCCTTCGATTTTAAGGCTAAACTCGAACCCCCCCATGGTTAAATTCGAATGTCATTCGAATTTAGGGACTTAAATTCGAATTCCTTGGTGTTAGATTCGAATATATTCTCGAATTTAGCTCAAAAATCGAGTTTGTTCTTGCATTTCGATTGTGTTCTTGACATTCTCGAGTTTGTTCATATATACAACTTAAATCCTTCATTTCAAAGCCTAAAATTATGAATATGTCAAGTATTATACCTAGGTTTGATTCTATTACACATACACTATCATATTCTAGTTACATCTCACGCAAAACTAGCTTTATTCATGCAAGAAATGATAAACTCGAAATTCATGTTTCCAAAACCGAAATATATAAAATTAAATGAGTCGATTCTTACCTCAATTCGTACGAAATCAAGAATCCAATCGTAGATTGTTGTAGTACTCCTCGAGGTCTTTCCAACAACGTATAAATCTCAAAAATCGGCCAGTCGGTTTGATAGATATTGTAGAGAGAAGTAGAGAGAGTTTCTAGAGAGAGAGTGTGTAGAGAGAGAGAGAGAGTAAATGTGAAAAAGAAAGGCATTTGGCCTTTTTATTCCCATCTTTCCCATTTTGCACATTTCACCCCTCAACTTAATCGGTTCCATAAAATACTGATTTATTCTTAGTTTTATCGTTATCAACTTTTATAATCTTAATACTCCATAATAATAATTCAGAGTTCAAATTTTCTTAAAATAACAACAAACTTTCTAAATATCCCAAATACATAATAATTGCTCATAATTCAACTTAATTATAAATTATCCGCCTAAATAGATCCAAATTATAGTAATTGAATTCGAGGATGTTACAACATGGGCTCCACCACGCTCTAACTTCGTCCTCGAAGTTATTTGACTTCAAACAGCTGTGGATATTTCCTTAACATATCAACTTTCGTATCCCTTGTATGTTTGGCTCCCTTATGATGCTTCCAACGTACCAGCACCATTTTAATCTCTTTGTTTCTTATTCTTCATTACTACAATATTCATAATATATTCCGACTTTTCAACATATACTAACCCTTCTTGATTTTTAATTCAGTATAATCAGCCTAATCTTCATTACCAATTGTGAAGATTTCATAAAGATTTCTACATGAAATACCAAATGTTATTTTGATATTTCCTTAGGCAATTCCAATTGTCACAACTAATTCCAACTTTTCCATTACTCTAAATGTACCAACATATTTTAGTGTCAACGCGTCTCCTTTTTACAAAACAAGTTTCAACCCTTATCGGTGATGTTTTCAACTATACTTAATCGTTTGTATTATAACTGATCGGTTTATGGCTACTATCATAGTAGCACATTTGTGATAACACGGTCATAACAATCAGAGTTCCTTCAATTTTCTTTCCAACATGTAGGGCTTCTACATTTTCTCCCGTGCAAAACTTTAAACATGGTAAGTTTTACTTTATCATGATAACTAGAGTTATACAAATTTCTATCTAATCGATTGATCTTTTCAATACATTATCTCGTCACATATTCCAATGTGAAAATAGTCCATTCATTCTGACCTTCTATCGGTTGCTGGTAGGTTTTACTCGTATTCATGTTTGTGCCGCATCTCACTTATATTTCATTATATGCATACCGATACGAACAACAAGTTATTGGGAAAACTCCAGGGATCAAATCAACATATAAACCTACTTCTTCGATCCCTAAAGTACAATCATGATACACATGATCTATTTTAACTAACGTGTTACTAAGAAATTTCAACACCAATCACAACCGTCAACTTAGACCAAAAGAGTAACATTGATTGCACAAATGCAGTAGTTAAAATTTAATTGATCGGCACCAGAATTAAAGAAAACTCATGACCAACTCCGAATCTCCCTTAGATTCCGAATCGTAATATTAGACCTTTCTTTACCGTATAAGCAAATTTCATTACCGACCAAAGTCTCTTTAACTTTCTTATTGATCAATTACCATATCAATAAGTATACTATCCTCATGTAGCATTATATTTCCTTTTTAATTGATTACAACTCACGTACATATCTTATTTATATCTTACATTGTATATTACAAATCTCATACAGTATGAACACCATTATCATACCCTCGTACGTTTTCTCTCAAAATTTCTAGACTTAGTTTCCTCATATAATGTTCGTATATATATCGATATTGAAACAATTTCCTTGATTCCAATTTCATAAAAATTCTCACGATATCTAAAACATCTTTTCCAATTCAAAGCTTCAAAATCCATTTTGGTTTTTCATCTAATGCCTATTCAGATACTAGAGTATTCTTTTTCACAATCATCATCTTACCTATATTAGTAACAACTTTTCCTAATACTTAAGTTTATGTTATCTTCAGAATCATAAAACTTCGATGAAGTTACATAGAGAATCTTAAAGTACTCTTCTAAAATAACCCATTTTTCCACAATTATAACAAACATCAGTCCTTCTCGACATTTGTCATTCTTATTTGGGATAAAGTCATACAAATGTATGCTACTTTACTGAAATTATCGATATGACTAATGTAGTTCTTTTTTTACCCGGATGATACTCGTACTTCGATTTTATTGTTGATATGGTACATTTGGTGACTGAAATTATCGATAATTTCGGTAAATTAACATACATTTGTATGCCTAATGTAATTATCATGCCATAAAAAGTATGTCATGTTGTCATTTGAATCAGCAAAAACCGTCATGTCAGCATAGTTACCGGTCATACGTACCATATCGACAGGTCACCTTTGAGTACAAGTACCATCCGGTTAAAAGAAAAAATAAGTTAGTCATATCGATAATTTCAGTAAAGTAACATACATTTGTATGATTTTAACCCTTCTTATTTATAATGTCGACATCTTCTACATCTATCACGTTACATTCACTGAATGCTATCGGAGTAAGATCCAAATTGAAGACTACATCTTCAATTTCTAGGTGCAGCTACGATATACGTAATCTAATTCGGCTAGAGTGTTGCTAGTAGCTTCTATGTCAAATATATCAAGTAACTTAAACAGTGTCATGACTAGTCGTTGTACAAAACAGTAGACACAAAAGACCTATTGACATCAGAATTAAACATCACTATTGCAAGCAAAGATTTAACTTATAAACGTACCCGCATCCACCTCCGGGTTTTCCCTAGCTTCCTCCGCGGTAATCTGAAATGCACTAGCCTGTCCCCTTTGTGGCTGGTTCCGGCGGTTGACTGAACCACCACTTGATCCTCCAAATGATCGAGTCGACGATGGAGCAGCAGCTGTTGGAGCATTCTTTCGACAATCCCTGCTATAGTGCCCCCACACACCACATTTATGGTAGGCATCCGATCTTCGTGGGCATTCATTTTGGTAGTGGCCCAATTCTCCACAGCAAAAACATGCACGCCCCTTAGTACATTTGCCGAAATGTTCCAAATGGCATTTATTGCAGTACTGCGGCTCGGTGTTGATGGAGTATGCACGAGCATGACCAGGAGAACTAGACTGCCGACGATAAGACTGTTGTGGCGAGTACTGTGACGATCGTGCAGAACCAGAGTAGCCTCCTTCACGTTGACGTTTCGGCGGTGAAGGTTGAGTTGGGTTAGTTGAAGCAGTAGCACCAGACCCCATCACATATCCTGACATAATCAGGATCTGTTCTACATTTCTGGCAGCTTCCAGCAGACTAGCAAACGTGGGGTAACGTACGTTGCTCATCACGCTTCGGATTTCCAAATCAAGACCAACCTCAAATCGGGTAACTTTTCTTTCTTCTGTATCAACCTGATGAGGCGCAAATAAACTTAGCCTCGTGAACTCTACCACATATTGGGACACAGACTTAGTCCCTTGAATTAGTGTCATGAACTTAGCTTCTAGTCTTCGGCGTTCATCGGCCGGGCAGTATTGCTGAGTGAAAATTTCAGTAAACTCAGCCCATGTCATTCTAGAAACCTTCTCCATTGTTAAGGCATTCACCATTGAATTCCACCACATTATTGCGTCTTTGGTGAACATAGCAGTTGCGAACAAGACCATTTCCTTCTCAGCACAATCACTGATTCGGAATGTCCGTTCTGTGGCTGTTATCCATTCCAGAGCAACAACAGCATCACCATCACCATCATACAGTTATATAATGATCTGATAACTTAATTTTAGTGCGGAAGCATATAATACGAATTTAAAATAATACAAACTAGTGCCCAACACCCTATGGTGTTACATAGGTTACAATTCTTAGTCTACAGACTCTGAAATATTATATGTAGGTCCCAAGAGGTTCCCAAAGTATATAGCTTTAAGCTGTAGAGGGGGGGGGGGGGTGAATACGGCTATTTAAAAAACTACACATTATTTTCTCAATGTTTGTATGTATTATCAACAATTTGTTAATTACAAACAAGCTTGAATGCGGAATAGTTCAAGCTGAGATGACAGATACAACAGTATGTTTACTAGTCTAAGACAAACTCAAACTAGAATACAATGAATACACTCACTAAGAAGCACTCACTGTGTTTACAAGATTTAAGGGAACAGCTTATGTAAAATAGCTTAGACACACAGATACTGGTTTACACAGAAGGCTTGCATGCATGAAAATCACACTTGCACGTTCACTCTTGGTTTCAGCACTTAGCTTTCTTCTATTCTTTCTGTCCTTAGAAGCTTCCTTTTATACTCAGTCAGAGGATCTAAGAGAAACATCTTCATTGGACGGAATGAAAAGGAGAAGTCTTGTTGAAAAGACAACATAACCTTTTCTGCACTTTTCTGAAAAGCAGACTTGTCTTCATATGTGCAGAACTTTTGTCTTTTTACTTTGTCTACTGTTGCATTGCCTTTAACTAATTTAGGAATGTCAACTTTGTGTCTTTCTTCCTTGTAAAGGCCTATTTTGATATAAGGAAAAGGTCTGTCACCCTTTTTCAAATAACCTTTTGTCTTCATGTTACAGAACAGCTTGGGCAGGCTGAGTAGTTCTGTTTTCCACTTTGTCTTCGACTTTGTAAACTGATCTTGTAGTCAAAAACAATACATGATGACTTGGAAACATATTCCATAAAGTGTTTAGCCTGTTCACAAAGAACAGGTTCTGTTCACAAAGAACAAAACACTTTAAAAGTGCCCAAGCTGCTCACCAGTGTAGAGCAGCGTAGACAGTTTATGTCCAGCCTGTTCAACAGACAGAGCAGCTTGGACAAACTGTCTTAGTTGCAACACATGCAACACATAGAACAGCTTATGACTAATATTGCAAATCATTTTCAGGCTTCAATAAGGTATATAACAGGCCTTAAATTCAACCTTCAAATGCATCAACAGGTTTGATTATCAATCTCCCCCTCAGATGTAGAATAGGTTTGACTGAGGCCTTTTTGTGCCTAACAATCTCACCCTATTTGCAATAACCAGTCTAAGCTGGTCTTATCAAAAATCATTGTATGTTTTTACAGTACATTTTGCAGAATTGAAATTACAACATTACAGTAAAGTAAAAGATCAGTTTATATATATACACTGATTCTTGATTACATACAACAACACATGTTTTTACAAGAGTACAACTGATGTACTAAAGTATTTTACAACTAATGTAAATGAAAAGATTACAACTTATGTAACAATGTACAACTAATGTACAAGATGTACAACTAATGTACAAGATGTTTGGACTATTTGAGTTGGGAGCAGATAATGGCAAGCCTGTCCAACTGATGGACAGCTCCGATTCTTCACCTACCCAGATGGCAGGTGGACTTCATTACACTGGAGAGGGTTCCTGGAACATCTTTTCCATTTCTTCTCTTGTATCCTCAAGTTCCTGAATTTCACTTCTGATAAACATGAACTTGGGATCATTAAGCTCTCCTCTTTCATAGAAGCCTCTGAGCTGATCCCAGACGGCTGCTCTCCATCTGCTAGACTGCCTAAATAAAACTGCAAGTCTGAAGGCGGCAAGTTGTCTCAGATCAACTTTGTTTAGCTCTGAGGCTCTTTGGAAGCATTTCTTCTGAGTTAGGGGATCTACAAAAAATGCCCCCAGCTCAGGTTCTTCAATAATTTTGCCATCCTCAAACTCTATTCCACTTGGCAGGCTATTATCAACTCCCTTCATTTCAATGGCATAGTCGCCCTGTTCGATCAGTGTAAGGAGTAGCTCCATCTCTGTGTCCTTCTTTGTTCTCCTGGCCTTTATTTTTTGATGTGTCACAAAGACACCTTCACTAATTTCCTTAGATATCAGGCCAAGATCCTTTACTCTTTCCATCAACTTCTTGACATATGCCCTGATTTGTTTAGCAGTTTCAGACTTTGATTCACTCAGGGCAACTGCCAGCTCAATCCACTCCCTGTATCCCATCTGAGCTACATCAGTGTGGTCATAAGTTTCCAATTCTGGGCCTGTTGCACCCATCCTTGTTATTTTAAGCTTCCACTGACTGCCTTTCCTTGATACATGGACAGCTTTGACAATTGCTTCCTTGGCTAGCCTTCTTTCAGCAACATCTTGAAACTTTTTCCTAGCCAAGTTGTCAAAGTGGTATTGAGCTCTTGCATGGGGTACTGTTGATTTGGTCACGGAGACCTGAGTACCTTTCTCTACTTCCTTCTCTTTCTCCCCTGCTGATTGTCTGGCAGCTTCCATTATTTTCTTTGCACCTCCAAGGTAGACATTTTAATTTTCTTTGCTTCTTGGAGTGCAAAGGATTTAGCAGCTTTAGCAGATTCTTCTTCTTTTCTCAATTCCTCCAGAGCTTGAAGCTGTTCTTCTCTAAACTCAAAGTACTTGTGCATAGGAAGACCCATCTCTTTAGCCCTGGCCTTGTGAAATTGAATTTCTGCCTGCTTCTGCTGCATGGGATCATCAGCTACCTTTTCTTTTTCCTTTAGCTGCTGCTGTAGTGACAGCAGCCTCAGGAATTTCCTCTTCTTCTTCTTCAGGTAGAATTAAGTGCCTCCTTTTACTACTAGGCCTGTCCTCAGGAATGACTTCCTCCCCCTTAGACTGAGCAGGGTTTGGAGAGACAGCCTGAGTAGGCATAGCAGCTTGAGAGGCACCTTAGTCTGCACCTGTTTAAGACACTCTGCTGGCTGAGCTAGTGTGAGTTGCAGACCTGGGTATCTCCTAGGAGAAGATAGTTTTCTCCCCCTTAGACTTAGTCTTCGAGGCAGATGACTTCTCCCCCTTTGAAGGAGATGAAGCAGCTACTTCAACACCTGGTCTGCCTGAAGACACAAAGTCAGCAGGCTTGCCAGCAGGTTTAGTAGAAGGTTTAGGACCAACAAGGCTAGTCACTAAGTAAGCCAAGTTATCCTTCACCTCAGTAAGCTGGGAGAGACAAGTCTGAAGAGAAGAGGAGTGGGAATCAGCAAGGGATGTAAGCTTAACAATATTCTCCCTGTCAGACGCTGTGAACAGCAGAGTTTGCAGCTGTGCAAGATGAAGTTCTAGAGAATCTTGCACATCAGCAAGATCTGATGACACAGAGTTTGATAGGGATCCAATTAGAGTTTGTAAGCTAGCCAGAGTGGCTGGAAGAGTAGAGTTGCAAGAGGTGAGAAGTGATGACAGCTGTTGGGAAATAGCTGTCATTGAGGACACAGAGTCCTGCTGAATGGAAAGAATAGAGGAAAGGGAGGTGGACACAGTTTGCAGCTGAGCAGTGAGTGCTAACAGCTGTGGAGATTGATCAGGCTGGGGAGTGGTAGCACACAGCAGCATCATGGAAAGGCCCCAAACTGCATCCCTTCTTCTCTAGTGAGCAGCAACAGCCGCGCTTGAAGGACCCTGCTCCCGATCCAACCTGGGTCATCTTATCGTTGCCCAGGGCGATGGGTTGCTGCAAGTCCCTCTTCATCTTCCATCACTCCTCAAACACCATCCCATCACATCTTCTCCATCGATACCACTGCAAAACAAGCGACCCATACACCTATCTCCCAAAGCCTGCCTGTTTGAAGGATCAGTTGTTCTTTGCGATGACCAACAAAGTTGGGTCTTTGAAAACACCATTGAACTCTCTACACGTCCACACCATCAACAGACTTGTGCTGCACAACTTGCAGGGGTTCTTTGATTCGTTCAGGCCTCTTTCCC
>JAANYP010003112.1:0-106541 GCA_020465985.1 Centrapalus pauciflorus
AACGTTCCATCAGAAAACTTGTTCAGTTCAACACTTCTCATAGCTCTCAATCTTTTATTTCTATCTTTTTACATGACAGCTGGATGCTTCACCATTATAACTTGAAACTCTTTAAGCTCACCAGCAAATTTAATATCTCTGTGAGGTGCAGTCATGTTTATCTTCCTCATGCCTCTCTCAACTCCAATCTGTAGATCTTGCATTGACATTAATACCAGTTTGGTATGCATGAAATGAAACAGTGTCTTCAACGCAAATCTACAATATTCATTCCTTTTATTCCTGCACAGTTCGTCAAAAAGATCTTCAATATCGACTAAGTGCATGTTGAACATGTCAGCTTCAGTGAATACATAAGTATTTCCATCTGATCTTGTGACTGTGAATTTCGGATAGAAAACCTTAACAAATCTTTCTTTTTCAATCTTCACAAGGTCAACAATTCTGAATTCACTTTTAACCTTCTCAACCTCCTGTGTTTTGTTTCTCAGAAAGCTGGCATAGTTAACCAGATTGGGCATGTTAGGCTCTAGTACTTTAAATAACTTGTGGAATGAACAAGGAGCTTGCTTTTTGCAAAAGATCCGTTTCTCCAGAATATCTTCAATATACGGCATCTTGTTCCTTTTTCTGATAAATTCAGCAGATCTGTTCTCTGGAGGTTCAAACTTTTTCATCTCTTCTTACTTATCTCATCCTGATTCAACAAAGTTAGCATATCTTGAATTTCCTTCTGTACCACTTGTTGTGCTTGAAATCTAAGTCTGTGTTGTTTCTCAGATTCATCAGCTAGCACATACTCGTTGAAAAATCTATCCATAACTTCAACTTCATTCAACACAACCTTTTCTTGAGCCATACTGCTCTCAACATGAAATTCTTCAAACTCTTCTTTAACTTGTACAACAACCTCAGGCTTTTCAACCGTTGGTGTTGATTCAACATCCTTCATAATTTCCTCAACTAGAACTTCCTCTTCCTCAATTCTTTCAGCTCTAAAATCTACACCAGTCAAAGTAATTATGTCATCATCTTCAGACACTTCAATACACTCCTCTTTTTCTTCTCCTGTCTCTTGAATACTTAGCTCTTTATCTTTCTCTTGAACGTCTTCCTCTGAATCAATATACTCAATAAACTGATAAATATCGGACTGAGTGTTCAAAGGAACTGGAACATCTTCATAAAGAATCAATCCCAACTCTCTCTGTTCACCAGCTGACTGTTTGGATCCTCCGGCTTCTTTCCCTTGAGTTTCTGGCTCCTTCTCTGGATATGTCAGCATTAAAATCCCCGGCGTCGGTTGATCAAGCTTTCTCCTCTTCTCCCCCTCATGAGGAGCATCATCGGAGTCTTCGTCATGCTCATCATGTTTCCTCTTAGATGAGGAAGCTTGAGCCTTGCAGGTCTCTTCCACTGCAGCTACTCGTTCTGAAAGATTACCCAACGCAGTTACCACAGTATTTTCCAGGCTGATCATACATTCTCTCATCTCGTCAAATTGATCAAAAACAAAATCCTTCAACTCTTCCTTCAACTCTGCTATAGCTTGCTTTGAGTCAGTTTGCTTGACAGACTCCTCTGCAACATCTTTTCCCTTTAAAAATTTCTGAATATTTGTCATTTGAGCCATTACTTCCGCTAACTGATTAGAAACATGCAAATTGACACCAGACACAGCTGCATTCAGTGCACTTGTCAAGGTTGACTCTGTAACAAAAGGGGATAAACTCACCCCTGGGTCACGTAGACTTCCAGTTGACACAACAGTCGAACTTGTAAAAAGAACTTCTGTGTGGCCAGTGCTCAGAGTTGGTATTGGCGTTTCTCTGACTGGACTTCCACCCTCTTCAAGTGACGGAGCAACAAATGCTTCCGTTACTAAGGGTGTTCCGGTGGGAACACTAAGTTCAGCCACACTTACTTCAACGAATGAAGTTGACTCAAGTGTCCTAAATTGAATAGGATCTAGACTTTGTGATTCAAATGAAGTCGTACACACGGGCAGTTGTGCACTTGTTTCAATATCCATCAAGTCCAAGTGACTTTCGGATAGATCGTGTGTTTCATCCCGGTGTTCAAATGAAACAATCTCCTGTTGAGAGGAGACTGAGTGGATAGGAAGGTGTGCAGTCGTCAGTGGGATACTGACTTGTTCAATGCTAACTCTCATAGGAGAGCTAACAGCAGATGTAGCTATGTCCCGGCTTTCTGGGCTTAGGACCTCCCTCACACTCTGTTCAGCTATCTGTACTATATCGATCATCAAACCTCCTCCCTCATGATGATCACCTCCATCATCATCATTATCATCATCATCATCAGCTCCTTCTCCCTCTTCTTCTTGAATATCAGATAATGTCCTCTCAGAATCTGACTTTTCTGCTTCTTCCTCACCACCCCTCACACTTCCTACTCCCTCACTCACAGACTGGGCAACCTGAACTTCAGCCCCTTGCTGAGGTTCCTCGATCCTTAAAGCTCCTGGGCTAAGAGAACTCGGTTCCTGAGTCTCTATAGGAGCATGATCTATTCTGTACAACTTCACATGTTCACTTTCTTGATCTGCATATTTGAGTAATGACTCTGGAATTGGCATTATGTTAGCATTCAGGGAGTCGGGCACTTCATGCAAACTCATCATGACGTAGTCTGGGCATCTCTGAGAATTGGCTCTCTTTGGAATATTTTCATTGGCCCTTAATATCCCTCGGATAAGAATCTGGATAAACCTTTGAAGTGGAACAAACTTCCTTGCTCTATTTGTAGTCTTAGCCAGTACTATCTCCTTTAGATCCTCCCAGATACACAGAGCAAAATCATAATGTTTGTTGAATGCGATCCCATGAAATATCCTTAGGCAATGGATGCTGCATCGGTCAATTCCAGTATGTTTTGAAGTCATGCAACGATTAATGATACCAAACAGTGTGTACCATTCGCCATTTAAACCATTTCTGTGAAATTTAGAGCTTTTCGGAAGTGGCTTTGAGTAGCCTAGACAAATCAAATCATGGACAAGCTCTTCGTCTGAAACAAAATCTTCAAAATCTGCTAACTCTGGAAAGTTCACAGTGTCTATTCGTCGTGGAAGAAATAAAGTGAGTGCTTCTTAGTGAGTGTATTCATTGTAAACTAGTTTGAGTCTGTCTTAGACTAGTGAACATACCGTTGTATCTGTCATATCAGCTTGAACCTTTCCGCATTCAAGCTTGTTTGTAATTAACAACTTGTTGATAATACATACAAACATTGAGAAAATAGTGCGTAGTTTTTAAATAGTTGTATTCACCCCCCCTCTACAGCTTAAAGCTATATACTTTGGGAACCTCTCGGGACCTACAGTTATATTACTCGTGGAATGGAATGCAATTGAATTGAATTGAATATTTGTATATAACCTAGGTCCATGAAATTACCTGATTAATTTTAACCTAAGTTTTGTTACTCACGGAATGTAATGCAATTGAATTGAATTGAAAATCTGTATATAACCTAGGTTCATGAATTGACCTGATTAATTTTAACCTAAATTTTATTACTCATGGAATGTAAGCCATTTGAATTGAATTGAATATCTGTATATAACATAGGTTCATGAAATTACCTGATTAATTTTAACCTAAGTTTTAATATTCATGGGATGTAACACAATTGAATTGAATTGAAAATCTATATATAACCTATGTTCATGAAATTACCTGATTAATTTTAACCTAAGTTTTATTACTCATGGAGTGGAATGAAATTGAATTGAATTGAATATTTGTATATAACCTAGGTTCATGAAATTACCTGATTAATTTTAACCTAAGTTTTATTTCTCATGGAATGGAATGCAATTTAATTGAATTGAATATCTGTATATAACCTAGGTTCATGAAATTACCTGATTAATTTTAACCTAAGTTTTGTTACTCATGGAATGGAATGTAATTGAATTGAATTGAAATACTGTATATAACCTAGGTTCATGAAATTACCTGATTAATTTTAACCTGAGTTTTATTATTCATGGGATGGAACACAATTGAATTGAATTGAAAATCCGTGTATAACCTATGTTCATGAAATTACCTGATTAATTTTAACCTAAGTTTTATTACTCATTGAGTGGAATAAAATTGAATTGAATTGAATATCTGTATATAACCTAGGTTTATGAAATTACCTGATTAATTTTAACCTAAGTTTTATTTCTCATGGAATGGAAAGCAATTGAATTGAATTGAATATCTGTATATAACCTAGGTTCATGAAATTACCTGATTAATTTTAACCAAAGTTTTATTACTCAGGGAATGGAATGCAATTGAATTGAATTGAATATCTATATATAGCCTAGGTTCAGGAAATTACCTGATTAATTTTAACCAAAGTTATATTACTCGTGGAATGGAATGCAATTGAATTGAATTGAATATTTGAATATGTAACATCCGGCACTAAACCAGGTTAGCAACAAAGCCCTAATCTGTATTTAATAGCCAATTATAACCTAATTAGTGGTCATTAGAAATTAATCAAGTGATTAACAAGGTTTATTAGAAAATTCAACTCAATTAGAATCAAATTCATCGGTGCGATGAATCGGGAAATCAATTAATCCGATCGATTTACGATATGAGGGATTAATTCAACTAAGTACATAATTAAATTATGATTAGTGACACTAATCATACACTAATACAATTACTTAACATTAATTATGCAAGACTAAAACAATTCATTAAAACAATGCATTCAAAAGTATTTATGAATTTACAAGAAAATGGAAATACAAGAATACATTCTAAATACTTTTATACAAAAAAAATATATATAGATACATGAAAATAATCCATAAAAATTTTGTCATAGGGTAGTACTACCCAAGATTTCATTTCAATTTTTTTATTTCCCAACTCCATAACCTTTCATAATCAAATCTTTCACACCCCATTCTCCTTTCATTTCAACATGATCTTACACTCCACCTCCATTTGAAAGACCAAGACTTTGCCTATAAATAGAGGGCTTCCTTTTCATTATTTTCACACCAAAATATCTCTTTCTCTCCTCTCAAAACCGGATCCCACACACACACACACACTACAAACATTTTCATTCAAGTGTTCTTGGTGAAATTCAAGTGTTCTTGGTGAACTTCAAGGGTTCTTGGTTCAAATCTTGCAAGAGTTCCAACTTCTTCTCAATTTCATACTCCAAATACATCAAAGTAAGTAAACACTAGCTTATATCATCTTATATTTATGTTTATATAAGTCTTGCATAATATATATAATCACCTACAACAAGTTTCATAAAAAAAACTCAAGTTTATGAGTTTCTAGTTTTTATTTTAAGTTGTTTCTTTAAATGTGCATATGAATATATGAACACATTATAAACATGTTAATATTATGAAAACATGTGTTATATATGTGTTATATAACTTTTATAACTTTTATACAAGTAGTCTTTGAATAAACAACAAGAATCATAAGTTGTTTTAAGTTTATAAACTACGGATTTTCGGCAGAAAATATATATCGACTTTGAAAAATCATAACTAATTCATAACTCAACGAAATGAGTTGATTCTTGTCTCAAAAGTTAGATCTATGTCTTAACTATAGATCAGTAATTTTTCATAATTTATTTTGAAGTTTAAGACTTCCAGAAATTATTTGGGAAACCGAAAGTTTGACAGCTCAAAAATGGCCAACATAGGGTTTTTAACGAGCTTTTTCACCAACCTAAACATCTCAAAAAATGGTCGTTCTTGATTCTAAAAATGCTTTGTATATAGTAGTTTAATGTCCTAGAAAACTAAAGTCTAAAACATTTTGGAGCTTGGTCAAAAACACCCTCAAAGTAGGCCGAAAAACCTCCGAAAAAGCTGGAAAATTATATATATATAAACTTGATGTTTTAATCGCATTTTATTTATAAACTTGTAATGTTGGGTGATTTAAGACATAAAAATCTATAAATATATATATATATATATATATATATATATATATATATATATATATATATGTTGGAATTCGTATAGTTTTTCGTAAAAACAAAAACATTAATCATATTAACGCACAGCGGAAGCTTTTGAAAATTAACGAATTCCATAAACGGATCATCAAGTAAAACATAAGATAAGTAAATGCGAAAGTAATAAAATCCGTACCTTTGTATTCGTTGACAAGAATACGTGAATGGGATGCTCTCGGTATCCACCGGTGATGACACGATCGAGCGGCGCCAGGTATGCAATTAAACACACGAAGAACGGGGAAAACCAAACGCTTTTGGTTTTTTCCTCTCTTGCGGCCGCACCACACACACTCAATGTGTGTTTGTGTGTGCGCCTCAACCACACCAACCCTACGTGGTTTTTGGTGATCTCTTGCTTTTCAATGTGTGTTTCACACACATATATATATATTGCGGCCGTATATGTATATATATTATATATATATTAAACTTAAACTTTAATATATTAATATAATATATATCTTAATAGTTATCTTTATTATTTAAATTTTATATAATTATCTCTATAATTATATATCTATTAAATAATATTTATCTTTTATATATTATCTGATAATATATAAACGAGTAGATAATTATTTATAATTATCTCTATTTATTTGTTTATGATTATCATTCTAATTATCTAATAACTAGATGACAATATCAATTCAAATAAATATATCTTTTATTTGATATCCAATAATAAATAAAAGACTAGATAACTATTTATTTAATTATCATCCAATGACAATTAAATCACTTACAATATCTTATATTGTATTTTTAGTCCCCGTACTTTGAGATATAATTAATCACACATTAATTTAATCTCAATGATCATTTCGTGTCATAAACAATATCCAATATTATTTATTCAATCGTTTAATTGCATCTGCTCAGTTGTGCTCATCGGTGTGACCCTCAAGTGTTCTATGAAATCAGCCATGATGCAGTAGTAATGTCATCTTTACACACCATATACTAACATACTCCCACTTGTGTAAGACGACATACTGTCCTGCAACATGCGCCTAAAGGAGGTCATGGCTAGACACTTTAGGCAACCAAGGTCATAAAAACTCTGACTCCCATTCGGGCATTCTTGTTGAAACAACCTTCCAAAAAGAAACTTAGGTTATATCCCATGCATCGCGATATTTCAATGTGAAAGCTAGGCATGGATTAGATCAACCGTAGCAAACACGATTATGTTTCTCGACTCCCTGATCTCATACTAAACTGAAACAGACAGATTAGAACACATCAGTTCTGTCCGAGCATGGCCATGCATTTCTGTCAGTATCGATCGCCGAGGGCCCAGAAATATCTCTTCTTAGTTAAAAGAAGGTGCAAATCCCATCTTGACTATCTAGGCCTCCAGCACGACTCCCACTGCAACCAGCCTCGAACCGTTATGATCACCCAGTTACGGATGACGTTAGGTTAGACCAAATGTACAGCAGCACCCGCACTAAAGTACGTAGACATCTCAGGTACTAAGGATTACCTTTTTGAGACGACTCATGACTATGATCCACAAAGTGGTCTCAATCGGTGGGTCAATCCAATATTTGTTCGCAACAAATACTTGTGAATTTGGTCCAACATTTGCTATATTCATCACCCATGAATATCAACCAAAAACCACAGTAGCCTTTTAGTTCTCGTTGTGGTTCCCACGACAACAAGCAGCTATGGAATAGTTTTAGAATAACTTCAAATTTATTCTTGGATTTCTAAAACATGCAAAATAGAACGACATTAAAGATATCATGTTGATCACCTTTATCTCAATAAACACAACATGACTACCATCAATTTAATGCTACTGTTCCCTTATCAAATGTAACGGTAATACGATCTATCGAAAAGTTAATTTCAGACATGATCTTAGTGGGAGTGTTCTCTAGTTAACTGACGTAACTTCCATTACCGTTTATCTTTGAAAAATTACACTAGTTATTTATTACAACTTCTTGTAATATTATTCAGATCCAATCTGAATCTCCATACAAATTTATATTCATTATCTTTAGAGGAACTGGTAAATCACTCATAAAGACACCAGGATTAAAATTTAGGAGCTCTAGCAATTCCGATTAATTGCTACTAGTGAAACGTTTAGATGTTTAGTCTTGAATATGACAGTATGCGGTTTATCTATATCTTAACAAAATATCTTTAATAACATTGTGTTCAACATTTGTGATATGTATCCATAACCACCAGAACCTGGTTATCGGCAACATTTTGTTGTAGTGTTTCATCAAGCTTGCCGACGAGTGTTTAAACAAGTCAAATGCTATTACTTGACTAACCACCACATAAGTTGTATACATTTCACATGTAATTTTATAAAATGCGATTACTTCTTGTCTAAACAATCCTGACTTCTCAAGTCTAATTATTTCTGACAAGTGAAGTGAATTAACCTCCATGTAACTCCTTTACATTTAATTCTGCATTTTATTAGTTTCATCTATATAATCACAGGTGACTATCCAACTCATATAATCTCTTGAACAAGCTTTCAAGAATTAACAAGTTCAATGAAACTGCATTTGAACACTTGAACAATTTACACAACAACATGGTAACCCTTTTTATCTGAATATGACTACTAGCTTGTCCAATCTCCATTGACAAGTTACTATTCAAGTTCCACTTGAATCAATAGTCTATAATCATGGTTTAGTAATCTTAAACAATAGGAATTTCAAGCAACAAATTTTTAACTCCAAAAATTCTTTATTTATCCCAAAAATACTTGCAAGAAATTCAATCAATTGTATACTACACCATGATAAACTAATGATGACATGAAAATAGTGTCCAGCAGGGTATTTTCTAAGATGTCTCTATGCTCCCACTGAATCTGTCATCTCTTTTCACTTCATTTTAATCATTGCAGACATTATGCATGAAACTTTGTTCAATTAAGTATCACATATCCAAGAACAATAGAAGTGACTGATTCAGATACACGAAGTCTCAATGCGGTCAACCTTGACAGTTTCCAAGTACTTGAGACAATTCCTTTCCCAGTGTCCAGTTTCCTAGCACTCAAAGAATTTGTCATCCTTGGATTTGACTTCTCTAGTTCTAGGTCTTAGCTACTTGTTAGCTTTAACCTCCGGCTTGGAAACTTACTTTCCTTTCCGTCTCTTTCCCTATATTCTCTCCTCAATCACTCCCTCAGCAGTCTATAGCATCCGATGCAGCCCACTGATCATCTTCTCCGTGCATATTGTAACAAATTACAAATTGCTAAAATTCCTTCAATAAGGAATTGAGAATTAGATTCGTGGTCATGTCCTGTGTCACGGGTAACCCAAGTCTGCTAAGATGATCCAGATAACCTTTCATCTTCAGCTCATGGGATCTAACAGTTGTTCCTTCTGCCATTCTGCAGGAGCTCAGAGCCCTTGTCGTATATCTTTCTCAGTCCGAGCCTGAGTCTGGAACATATCCTTTAGCTGTCGATACATCTGTCAAGCTGAGACGTCCATAAGGCTAGTTCGCAGCTCAGATGTCATGGTCGCTAGCATTAGACAGACAACATTGACCGAATCCTCAGAGTGCTTATTGTGGAGATTTCTCTCCTCAACTGTAGCAGTCTCTGCAGGAGCAGGTTCTGGTGCCCTTTCCAGAATATACGACTTTCACCTTGTACTCAGAATATTTGTCAGATTTTACACCCAGTTCAGGAAGTTGCCACTTTTGAGTTCTCCATATCCCGAATGGACCTCAAAGTAGCAACATGTGCTTTTGGGGAGGATTTTCAAGTGGGAAAAGGATATTGACGTTATCATTGTTGTTATTACTGTCATTGTCATTGTTATTGTTAAACCGCTTCTATCTTTGTCTTTTTCAACCATCTTAAACAATTTTTCAAAAATCAGTATTTGATTAACCATTAATAAATCAATAAACCAAAATTTAGAAAATGATTTATTAATCCTAAGAACCATTTTACTTATTCATGCACCCAACGGAGGCTGAACCTACATGAATAAGCTACTCAGGCAGGCAACTTATTACCAATTACAACCCCTTTGCAACTCTTAGATCTTATGAGATTTTCAATTTCTTAAATTGATCATGTTTAATCTCATCCACACCTTGGGCAACAGTCTTACTGAGGAACCACCACTGACACACACCATATAACAACTGCAAGTCACTGGCCCAAGTCTCACTTAGGATCCGCAGTGCTTACCTCACAGCTCTCCGAGTTTGCGGCGTAAGCACCCAACGAAGGCTGAACCTACTTACGACGACCGGTCACCGTGAGTGCCACTATATGGACGGTGTGATGTGTCAGATTTTTAATTTGGGTTTATAACCAGTCTCTTACAAAGAACTAGTGGCCAGTCAGGTTAGTCTGCGGGAAGGATCCTTTCGGTTCTAAACCTTTCGGAAATTTCACAGCCCGAGCAAGACTGTCCTACACACCACTTATTCTCGTAAACAATCCAGTTAATGTACCAGTTTTAAGAATTTCAACTCTTTGATCATATGACATTTTAAAATAAATCTCCTTTATTTGAAAAACTAATTTCATAAAAATGTCATATCTAACACCTGACAAAATAATAAGTTTCCAATTTAAACTTCCTTTTAAATACTTTAATTTTTCATCAAAAATGATTGTAGTTTTGATTTCTTTTATTTATCTACTTTGTCACCACAACCACGCAGATATAAATAAAACATAAAGAAATAAAACATACAATCACATGGTGACATAGCCTTGCCGAAACTAAATTGGTTTCCGAGAGCCATACGGACAAACCAATTAGGTCAAAACCTAAGGGACAAAATCAACACACAAGGCAAGAAGGATGAACTCTTTCAGCTCCCACTAGCCTTAGCATCCGATAATATCACCGAGCGTCCTTGATGAATGACCTCCTTTTTGATGGACATCTTCGCCAAGATTTTTTACATGATTTAATCTAAATACATTTGCCTATTTTCTAACCTATTACAGATTACATCATAAAACCCGGGATTCCAATGGCACGCAGGCCTTCCCAAAAATATAACCAATAATGAAAATAGCAAACATCACGATTAAATAAACAACCATCTAATCAAAAAGGGGTCTCAAGGCTCGGCTATGTCACAAACATAACTAAAACAGTAAAGCTTGTAAATAATCTAGATATCATTTTCATCTTGACATGAAAATAATTCCAAAACCAATTAATCCACCATTAATTGAAGTAAATATGTCCAATATCGTTCTTAAATTTAAACACGGTTCGTAAACTCGAAATTCAGGAACACTTTCCATAATTACAAACTTTTTCCCGAAAAAAAAATTTTAAATTTAATTCCATCTTTGCATTATCTTTGGATTCATAACTATACTTTTCTTAAAATATTCAATTTACAATTCAAACACCTTTGAAACTTAAACTTACTATTTTAAGAAACTTTTTATTAAACAACCTTTAATAAATATAGTTTTATTCTTAAATAATATGATAAATAATTTAAACTTCCTTTAAATAATTATCTATTAACTATTATTTAATTGAAACACTTTTCAAAGATAAATAACCAAACTTTATTTAAAATGTCAATTTTCTTAATAAACAATTTTACCAATAAAACATGTCTATAATTTTTAAAGAAAATCGACCATCTTTAAATAACACCAAAAACTTTTCTTTATGGTTTTAAACGAATTCTACCAAAAACGTTAATGTCGAGATCAAATCTCAAAAACATTAAACCATGACCGAGCATGAAACTCAAAGTCACGATTTCATCAATTTGAAAATAAATCCTTAAATTAAACTCTCTTTAATTTAATAATGCATTTATGGAACTAAATATTAAATGCATAAATTAAATCTAGTTTATAAATTAAAATTATCATTAATTTTAATTTCAACATTAAAATTTAATTTTTAATTAAAACCGATTTAATTTAAACGACGAATTACTGGAAAACGGAAACGAACCAACTTAGTTAACCGACTCATACTCGGGTTCAATAACCCATATGAACCGAAAATAAGTAGGGTATCAAACCATTTGACGGCTGAAATTAATCGAAGCCATTAATCAACTCACCTTGATTATTTCGATTTCCATATTCCAATTAATCGTTTGACTATCGAATCAAATAATATTTAAACCGATATGTGAATTTTATAAAACTAATAAAGTCTCCCACTTTAATTTTATAAAACCAAAATATATATTTTGTCACAAATTTTAAATATTAATAACCAAACAATTTTGATTTATTAATTCGATTTTAACGCATTTAATTTAATCGTTCGAGTTTAACCGTGAATTAAACGACATGACGGAAACAAATAATCAATCACCTCGGTTACCACATCACAACCGAGAGGTCATGGGTCTCAACCCATGGCCGAAATCTCTAGGTTTGATTTCGCGAACCGAAACGTTTAATTTTCCGACTTTAATCAATTAAACACTTTTAAACAATCAAACATCAACTAAATAAAACGAACTAAGGTTTCAAAATCCCGAGTTCCAAGAAACTCAAAGATTGGCCGAGAATCACCATGGGGTTTCCAAAACCTTTGGTCGATTTTCTCCAAGCCAAATCAAAACCTTAAACGTTTTAATTATTGATTTCGATCGTTTAAACACTTTTAATTATTAAAAATCGAAACTTTAATAAATTGGACATAAATACACGAATAATACTATCATTATGTTACTTGAGGTGGCTCTGATACCACTGTTGGAATTCGTATAGTTTTTCGTAAAAACAAAAACATTAATCATATTAACGCACAGCGGAAGCTTTTGAAAATTAACGAATTCCATAAACGGATCATCAAGTAAAACATAAGATAAGTAAATGCGAAAGTAATAAAATCCGTACCTTTGTATTCGTTGACAAGAATACGTGAATGGGATGCTCTCGGTATCCACCGGTGATGACACGATCGAGCGGCGGCAGGTATGCAATTAAACACACGAAGAACGGGGAAAACCAAACGCTTTTGGTTTTTTCCTCTCTTGCGGCCGCACCACACACACTCAATGTGTGTTTGTGTGTGCGCCTCAACCACACCAACCCTACGTGGTTTTTGGTGATCTCTTGCTTTTCAATGTGTGTTTCACACACATATATATATATATATATTGCGGCCGTATATGTATATATATTATATATATATTAAACTTAAACTTTAATATATTAATATAATATATATCTTAATAGTTATCTTTATTATTTAAATTTTATATAATTATCTCTATAATTATATATCTATTAAATAATATTTATCTTTTATATATTATCTAATAATATATAAACGAGTAGATAATTATTTATAATTATCTCTATTTATTTGTTTATGATTATCATTCTAATTATCTAATAACTAGATGACAATATCAATTCAAATAAATATATCTTTTATTTAATATCCAATAATAAATAAAAGACTAGATAACTATTTATTTAATTATCATCCAATGACAATTAAATCACTTACAATATCTTATATTGTATTTTTAGTCCCCGTACTTTGAGATATAATTAATCACACATTAATTTAATCTCAATGATCATTTCGTGTCATAAACAATATCCAATATTATTTATTCAATCGTTTAATTGCATCTGCTCAGTTGTGCTCATCGGTGTGACCCTCAAGTGTTCTATGAAATCAGCCATGATGCAGTAGTAATGTCATCTTTACACACCATATACTAACAATATATATATATATATATATATATATATATATATATATATATATATATATATATATATATATATATATATATATATATCATATTTTAGAGATATTAAGTCCCTATTATCATTTAGGACCCGTTTAATCTCGCTCGATGCATCGTCCGTCACTTTACGCTAAAAAGCATATTACGCTAGTTTTTGCCATCGCAATCTCGGTGAGTTCTCATAGCCCCTATTTTCACACTGTTATGTTTTGGGGATGATATACATGCTTCGTTTTTATATGGACACGGAAATATTTTCATTTCTATTATGTATTACACATGTGGTTCCATTAGCTCTGATATCATGAACCGTTAATTACATTTATTTGTAAGCGCGAATATATTGTGGATAGATCTATTGGGAGTCATGTCCCCCACTCGGGTTAGTTGGATTGGCTAACAGCGGGTGCATATATATTCAACAAGCGGTATTACGTATGGGAATACTGCACAGAGCAAACTCATTTTATATTAAGCTTCGGTTGCATGATGGTTATATGTAATACATAACAAGGAATTTATGATTTTATAAATTCAATCTCTATTATTGTTGTCCATACATGTCAGATTTACGTGTAAACCTATGAGCTCACCAACAATTTTTGTTGACGTATTTTAGCGTGTATTTTCAGGAAATTAAGGCAAGTATGCCTTCGGACGTATTTTACTTTCAAGCTTCCGCATCCATGGAGTCGCATGCATGTTCAAAATTAACGGAGATTTAGCTGCATTATTTTGGATATTTTAATTATGTAATTAAATCTCTGTACTTGTGCGAACTTCATTTCTCATATCAGACTATGTAAAACATTGCTATATTTTCAAGTTTCAATGATGTATTTTAAAAACGTCCATATAGTGGTCGTTCATTATGATTATGGTTACGCTTCCGCACTCGTCACGCCTCGCCGCCAACCGGGGTAGCAGGGTGTGACAGATTGGTATCAGAGCCATAGTTATAGTGAACTAGGTTGCATTAGTACCCTAGACTATAACTGCACATAAGATTTACTGATTTTAAAAATATTTTGTAACTTGTAACTAACTGAAAGACTATGCATGGACCTTGATAGAAGAAAACATGTCCCACCAAGAGATAATCATATTGTCCGACTCAGAAGAGGAGTATACCCCTACTAGCCCATGCAATCCGGAAGTATTTTCTGAGGAGGACCCGACCGAGGAGGAAGACCCTTCGGAGGACGAGGACCCGATGGAGGAATCCGAGGAAGAACCCATGGAGGAGGAACCCATGGAGGAAGACAAATCCGGAGACGATCCACCACCCCCGGTGGTCCCCTCTTATATCCCGTATCACCCAGAGGTTCCATCATTCAAACCATACCGCCCTCACCCCAATGGCCCAAAGATGCTCTATACGCCCCGCAAGAGAGTTTTCATGCCAAGACGGGGGACTATCCCCGTGCCAGCACCACAACCAAGTTCACCACCAAGACGACGGGAAAACGCCCGACGATGGGGTTGGATGCCTGAAACTCTCCGTGAGTGGAGGCAAGAGGAAGGAATCCCTTCCCAATTCGAGGTCGGAGGACCATCCTCCGCACCGACCCCACCACTCACCCAGGAGACGACTGATCAGACCGTACCCCTGCTAGTAGCACGGTCTTACCGTCATGACCTCCAAATTCGGTCACTTAACCTAGATATCGGAGAGATGACCGCTCGTTTAGAGCGGGAGGAGTTACAAAACTCCAACATATATTGGGCCAATCAGCACGCCCATGCTATCAGCAGGACGGACTGAATGAGCTTCGGCAGCAACTAGCCGAAAGCCAAGCTCGGATCGAGGAGTTGACTTTGCGCCTCAATACCTTAGAAAAGGGAGAGACCCCTGATCACTCCCACACCTAATACCCCCTCTATGTTTGTAATATTAGGAACTTATTATGTAATAGTGTAGGACTAAAATTTTCGGGTAATAACCCGCCTCCAATGTAAGAAAATTATGAATGATTAATGAAAATTGCAAGTTATTTATGAAATTGTGTTTGATGATTATAGTGTTGTGCCTTAAGAAAAATTTACATCTTTAAGATTCAACTTCTTACGCTATGCTATTTTCTTTAAACTTTAAGATAATGCCGCCGAGACGAGTTATGAGCGCCGCTGAAATTGAGGAACTAGTTGCACAAAGAGTGGCTGCTGCTATACCCACTTACGAGACCAACAGAAATAGTTCAGCTAACGGAGATGGTGGTGCTAGCCGCACCACAGGAGGAACTGAAACCCACCCTAAAGGTTGCGGAATTAAGGGGTTTTTGAGCTGGAAACCCCGATACTTCAATTGGACCGAAGGAGCCGTCGGATTAGTACGATGGTTCGAAAAGTTGGAATCCGTCTTCCGTGTTAGCGGATGCATAGAAGGAGACAAAGTAAAGTTTGCCACCCACACTCTGCAAGACAGTGCCCTGACATGGTGGAACTCATACACCCAGTCTGTGGGAATTGATGCAGCTTACCAACTCGCCTGGACCGAGTTGAAACAGATGATGACCGATGAGTATTGCCCAAGGAATGAGTTACAGAAGATGGAGTCAGAGTTTTGGAATCTGGCAATGAAGGGAACGGATGTAGCCGGGTACACCAACCGATTTCATGAACTAAGTATTCTGTGCCCTCAGATGGTGACCCCGGAGTACAAGAAAATCGAACGTTACATTTGGGGACTCGCTCCTCAAATTCAAGGTAATGTCACTGCCTCCAACCCATCCACCATACAGGATGCCATCAGGATGGCCAACAATCTAATGGATCAAGTGTCCCGAAGGAATGAAGCCAAAGCCGGGGTAAACAAGAGGAAGTGGGAAGACAAGTCCGGGAAGAACACGGGTTCGTAATTCAAGAAGCCCGAGACCATCAAGGCTTATGTAGCAGGAACTGAGTCAAGGAAAGGCTACACGGGTACCAAGCCTTTCTGCACCCAATGCACCTTTCATCACAACAAGGGGTCCCTGCCCAACTTGTGGAAAATGCAAACGTATTGGCCATATGACCAAAGACTGTAAGTTTGGAATCCCGGGTGTCAATGGCAGAAATCAAAGAGGCTGCTTTGAATGTGGAGCTACTGGGCACTTCAAGAGTGAGTGCCCGAAGTTGAGGAATGGTGGAGGAGCTCAGGGGAGAGCTTTTGTGTTAGGAGCAGGTGACGCTCGTCAAGATCCCCACGTAGTATCAGGTACGTTTCTTTTAAATGACATTTACGCTTACGTACTCTTTGATACTGGGGCTGATAGGAGCTTTATATCTGATAAGTTTAGTAAGCAATTGAATGCCGCTCCTTTTCCTTTAGACAACTCTTATACTATAGAACTGGCTGATGGTAAAATGATAGAGGCAAGTAGTATCATTAAGGAATGCACACTGAAGCTGGCAGATCATCCCTTTAAGATAGACTTAATGCCTATAGAACTCGGAAGTTTTGATGTAGTAGTTGGTATGGATTGGTTGTCACACAATCATGCCGAGATTTTGTGTGGTAAGAAAGTGGTACGGATACCACTCCACAAGAAGAAATTCCTAACAGTCCAAGGAGAAAGAAAGAACCGACAGTTGAATGTCATATCCGGCCTAAGAACATTAAAATGCCTTAGGAAAGGTTGCCATGCAGTACTGGTACAAATTGCAGAAAAAGAGTCGGAGGAGAAGCGACTCGAGGATATTCCAGTAGTTTGTGACTATCCGAAGGTCTTCCCGGAAGATTTGCCTGGGCTTCCGCCAGCTAGGCAAGTAGAATTTCAAATCGATTTGGTGCAGGGAGCTGTACCGGTCGCAAGAGCCCCATATAGACTCGCTCCTTCTAAAATGCAAGAGCTATCCAATCAGTTACAAGAGTTGTTGGATAAAGGATTCATTCGACCAAGTTCCTCACCTTGGGGAGCTCCGGTCTTGTTCGTTAAAAAGAAAGACGGATCCTTCAGAATGTGCATAGACTACCGAGAGTTAAACAAGTTAACGGTAAAGAACCGCTACCCTCTTCCCAGAATTGATGACCTATTTGACCAATTACAGGGATCTAGCTTCTACTCTAAGATTGATAGCGATCCGGTTATCATCAAGTAAAGGTTCGGGAAGAAGAAATTCCCAAGACAACATTCAGAACTCGTTATGGACATTACGAATTCCAGGTAATGCCATTCGGTTTGACTAACGCACCAGCCGTATTCATGGACCTCATGAATCGAGTGTGTAGACCGTATCTGGACAAATTTGTAATAGTGTTCATAGACGATATTCTCATCTATTCCAGAAATAAGGAGGAGCACGAACAACATCTCAAGCTGATCTTGGAGTTGTTAGAGAAGGAACAGTTATACGCCAAATTTTCAAAATGTGAATTTTGGTTGCGAGAAGTTAAATTCCTTGGACATGTGATCAACAGCCAGGGAATCCAAGTTGATCCATCAAAAATCGAGGCCATAAAGAACTGGGCGACTCCTAGAACCCCCACGGAAATCCGCCAATTTCTAGGACTTGCCGGTTATTATAGGCGATTTATCGAAAACTTCTCAAAGATAGCAGGTTCCTTAACAGAATTGACTCGGAAAGATGTGAAGTATATCTGGGGGGAAGAGCAAGAAAAGGCGTTTCAGCAGTTAAAGCAAAGATTGTGTAGTGCACCAATTCTTTCCTTACCTGAAGGGACTGAAAATTTTGTGGTCTACTGTGATGCCTCACACAATGGATTAGGTTGTGTGCTCATGCAAAGAGATAAAGTCATTGCTTACGCATCACGACAGCTCAAAATTCACGAGGTGAATTATACGACTCACGACTTAGAGCTTGGAGCAGTGGTGTTTGCTCTCAAAATATGGAGGCACTACCTGTATGGAACTAAGTGCACGGTGTTCACAGACCATAAAAGCCTTCAGCATATTCTGAATCAGAAACAGTTAAATATGAGGCCGCGTCGTTGGGTTGAACTGCTTAGCGACTATGACTGCGAAATTCGTTATCATCCGGGGAAGGCGAATGTCGTAGCTGATGCCCTGAGCCGAAAGGAACGGGTTAAACCTTTGAGAGTCCGAGCTTTGGTCATGACTATACAGTCAAACCTAAACACTCAAGTCCGCGAGGCACAAGAAGCAGCAGTCAAGGAGGGTAATTTACTGGATGAAGCCTTGAGAGGGATGGATAAGCAGTTTGAAATCAAGCCAGATGGATGTCGATACTTCATGAGCAGAATTTGGTTACCAAAATTCGGAGGAGTAAGGAAGCTGGTCATGGATGAAGGGCATCAGACAAGATATGCTATTCATCCAGGGTCAGATAAAATGTATCACGACTTGAAAGGAATGTACTGGTGGCCAAATATGAAGGCTGACATTGCTACCTATGTCAGCAAGTGCTTAACATGTTTGAAGGTTAAGGCTGAGCACCAGAAACCATCAGGATTGCTAGTTCAACCAGAAATACCCCAGTGGAAGTGGGAAAACATCACCATCGATTTCATCACCAAGCTGCCGAAAACTTCTGGAGGTTATGACACTATTTGGGTGATTGTGGATCGACTTACCAAAACCGCACATTTCCTTCCAATCAAAGAGACTGATAAGATGGATAAGTTAACACAAATCTATCTTAAAGAAGTCGTCTCAAGGCATGGAGTGCCAGTATCAATTATATCAGACAGGGACAGCCGGTTCACATCAAGATTTTGGCAGTCATTGCAAGAAGCACTGGGTACACGCCTAGATATGAGCACAGCCTATCACCCGCAAACGGATGGTCAGAGTGAATAGACGATTCAGACTTTGGAAGACATGTTAAGGGAATGTGTCATCGATTTTGGCAAAAGTTGGGACAGGCACCTGCCATTAGTCGAGTTTTCCTATAACAACAGCTATCACTCGAGCATTAAGACCGCCCCATTCGAGGCACTCTACGGGCGAAAGTGTCGATCACCACTTTGTTGGGCTGAAGTAGGAGATAGTCAGATTACTGGACCTGAGATCATCCAGGAGACTACAGAGAAGATAGCCCAGATTCGTAACCGATTAAAGATCGCGCGGGATCGACAGAATAGTTATGCAGACATTCGACGGAAGGATTTGGAATTCCAAGAGGGAGATCAAGTAATGTTGAAGGTCTCGCCTTGGAAAGGCGTAATCCGTTTCGGGAAACGGGGAAAACTCAATCCTCGTTATATCGGACCATTCAAGATCACCAAAAGAATTGGCCCGGTAGCTTACCGACTCGATCTGCCCCCAGAGCTTAGTAACATTCATAATACCTTCCACGTGTCCAATCTTAAGAAGTGTCTGGCTGATGAATCACTCGTTATACCCATGGACGAGCTGGAGTTAGACGATAAGTTTAACTTCATTGAGCAACCTGTAGAAATAATGGACCGAGAAGTCAAGAAACTAAAGCACAGCCGGATCCCGATAATAAAAGTCAGATGGAACTCTAAGCGAGGTCCTAAATTTACGTGGGAACGCGAAGATCAGTTCCGGGAAAAATACCCTCACCTGTTCTCAAATACTCAAGTAGTGGAGAACACGAGCTAATTTCGGGACGAAATTCCCTTAACAGGGGGAGACTGTAACATCCGGCACTAAACCAGGTTAGCAACAAAGCCCTAATCTGTATTTAATAGCCAATTATAACCTAATCAGTGGTCATTAGAAATTAATCAAGTGATTAACAAGGTTTATTAGAAAATTCAACTCAATTAGAATCAAATTAATCGGTGCGATGAATCGGGAAATCAATTAATCCGATCAATTTACGATATGAGAGATTAATTCAACTAAGTACATAATTAAATTATGATTAGTGACACTAATCATACACTAATACAATTACTTAACATTAATTATGCAAGACTAAAACAATTCATTAAAACAATGCATTCAAAAGTATTTATGAATTTACAAGAAAAGGGAAATACAAGAATACATTCTAAATACTTTTATACAAAAAAAAATATATATAAATACATGAAAATAATCCATAAAAATTTGTCATAGGGTAGTACTACCCAAGATTTGATTTCAATTTTTTTATTTCCCAACTCCATAACCTTTCATAATCAAATCTTTCACACCCCATTCTCCTTTCATTTCAACATGATCTTACACTCCACCTCCATTTGAAAGACCAAGACTTTGCCTATAAATAGAGGGCTTCCTTTTCATTATTTTCACACCAAAATATCTCTTTCTCTCCTCTCAAAACCGGATCCCACACACACACACACACTACAAACATTTTCATTCAAGTGTTCTTGGTGAAATTCAAGTGTTCTTGGTGAACTTCAAGTGTTCTTGGTTCAAATCTTGCAAGAGTTCCAACTTCTTCTCAATTTCATACTCCAAATACATCAAAGTAAGTAAACACTAGCTTATATCATCTTATATTTATGTTTATATAAGTCTTGCATAATATATATAATCACCTACAACAAGTTTCATAAAAAAAACTCAAGTTTATGAGTTTCTAGTTTTTATTTTAAGTTGTTTCTTTAAATGTGCATATGAATATATGAACACATTATAAACATGTTAATATTATGAAAACATGTGTTATATATGTGTTATATAACTTTTATAACTATTATACAAGTAGTCTTTGAATAAACAACAAGAATCATAAGTTGTTTTAAGTTTATAAACTACGGATTTTCGGCAGAAAATTTATATCGACTTTGAAAAATCATAACTAATTCATAACTCAACGAAATGAGTTGATTCTTGTCTCAAAAGTTAGATCTATGTCTTAACTATACATCTGTAATTTTTCATAATTTATTTTGAAGTTTAAGACTTCCAGAAATTATTTGGGAAACCGAAAGTTTGACAGCTCAAAAATGGCCAACATAGGGTTTTTAACGAGCTTTTTCACCAACCTAAACATCTCGAAAAATGGTCGTTCTTGATTCTCAAAATCCTTTGTATATAGTAGTTTAATGTCCTATAAAACCAAAGTCTAAAACATTTTGGAGCTTGGTCAAAAACAGCCTCAAAGTAGGCCGAAAAACCTCCAAAAAAGCTGGAAAATTATATATATATATATATATATATATATATATATATATATATATATATATATATATATATATATATATATATATAAACTTGACGTTTTAAACGCATTTTATTTATAAACTTGTAATGTTGGGTGATTTAAGACATAAAAATCTATAAATATATATATATCATCATATATTAGAGATATTAAGTCCCTATTGTCATTTAGGACCCGTTTAATCTCGCTCGGTGCATCATCCGTCACTTTACGCTAAAAAGCATATTACGCTAGTTTTTGCCATCGCAATCTCGGTGAGTTCTCATAGCCCCTATTTTCACACTATTATGTTTTGGGGATGATATACATGCTTCGTTTTTATATGGACACGGAAATATTTTCATTTCTATTATGTATTACACATGTGGTTCCATTAGCTCTGATATCATGAACCGTTAGTTACATTTATTTGTAAGCGCGAATAAATTGTGGATAGATCTATTGGGAGCCATGTCCCCCACTCGGGTTAGTTGGATTGGATAACAGCGGGTGCATGTATATTTAACAAACGGTACTACGTATGGGAATACTGCACAGGGCAAACTCATTTTAAATTAAGCTTCGGTTGCATGATGGTTATATGTAATACATAACAAGGAATTTATGATTTTACAAATTCAATCTCTATTATTGTTGTCCATACAAGTCAGATTTACGTGTAAACCTATGAGCTCACCAACAATTTTTGTTGACGTATTTTAGCGTGTGTTTTCAGGAAATTAAGGGAAGTATGCCTTCGGACGTATTTTACTTTCAAGCTTCCGCATCCATGGAGTCGCATGCATGTTCAAAATTAACGGAGATTTAGCTGCATTATTTTGGATATTTTAATTATGTAATTAAATCTCTGTATTTGTGCGAACTTCAATTCTCATATCAGACTATGTAAAACATTGCAATATTTTCAAGTTTCAATGATGTATTTTAAAAATGTCCATATAGTGGTCGTTCATTATGATTATGGTTACGCTTCCGCACTCCTCACGCCTCGCCGCCAACCGGGGTAGCAGGGTGTGACAGAATATAACCTAGGTCCATGAAATTACCTGATTAATTTTAACCTAAGTTTTATTACTCACTGAATGTAATGCAATTGAATTGAATTGAATATCTGTGTATAACCTAGGTTCATGAAATTACCTGATTAATTTTAACCTAGGTTTTATTATTCATGGGATGGAACACAATTGAATTGAAATGAAAACCTGTATATAACCTATGTTCATGAAATTACCTAACTAATTTTAACCTAAGTTTTATTACTCATGGAGTGGAATGAAATTGAATTAAATTGAATATCTGTATATAACCTAGGTTCATGAAATTACTTGATTAATTTTAACCTAAGTTTTATTGCTCATGGAATGGAATGCAATTGAATTGAATTGAATATCTGTATATAACCTAGGTTCATGAATTTACCTGATTATTTTAACCTAAATTTTATTACTCATGGAATGTAAGGCATTTGAATTGAATTGAATATCTGTATATAACCTAGGTTCATGAAATTACCTGATTAATTTTAACCTAAGTTTTATTATTCATGAGATGTTACACAACTGAATTGAATTGAAAATCTGTATATAACCTATGTTCATGAAATTACCTGATTAATTTTAACCTAAGTTTTATTACTCATGGAGTGGAATGAAATTGAATTGAATTGAATATCTGTATATAACCTAGGTTCATGTAATTACCTGATTAATTTTAATCTAAGTTTTATTTCTCATGGAATGGAATGCAATTTAATTGAATTGAATATCTGTATATAACCTAGGTTCACTAAATTACCTGATTAATTTTAACCTAAGTTTTGTTACTCATGGAATGGAATGTAATTGAATTGAATTTAAATACTGTATATAACCTAGGTTCATGAAATTACCTGATTGATTTTAACCTATGTTTTATTACTCACGGAATGTAATGCAATTGAATTGAATTGAATATCTGTATATAACCAACGTTCATGAAATTACCTGATTAATTTTAACATAGGTTTTATTATTCATGGGATGGAATACAATTGAATTGAATTGAAAATCTGTATATAACCTACGTTCATGAAATTACCTGATTAATTTTTACCTAAGTTTTATTACTCATGAAGTGGAATGAAATTGAATTAAATTGAAAATCTGTATATAACCTAGGTTCATGAAATTACCTGATTAATTTTAACCTAAGTTTTATTGCTCATGGAATGGAATTTAATTGAATTGAATTGAATATCTGTATATAACCTAGGTTCATGAATTTACCTGATTAATTTTAACCTAAATTTTATTACTCATGGAATATAAGGCATTTGAATTTAATTGAATATCTGTATATAACCTAGGTTCATTAAATTACCTGATTAATTTTAACCTAAGTTTTATTTCTCATGAAATGGAATGCAATTGAATTGAATATATGTATATAACCTAGGTTCATGAAATTACCTGATTAATTTTAACCAAAGATATTATTACTCAGGGAAAGGAATGCAATCGAATTGAATTGAATATCTATATATAACCTAGGTTCATGAAATTACCTGATGAATTTTAACCTAAGTTTTATTTCTCATGGAATGGAATGCAATTGAATTGAATTGAATATCTGTATATAACCTAGGTTCATGAATTTACCTGATTATTTTAACCTAAATTTTATTACTCATGGAATTTAAGGCATTTGAATTGAATTGAATATCTGTATATAACCTAGGTTCATGAAATTACCTGATTAATTTTAACCTAAGTTTTATTATTCATGAGATGTTACACAACTGAATTGAATTGAAAATCTGTATATAACCTATGTTCATGAAATTACCTGATTAATTTTAACCTAAGTTTTATTACTCATGGAGTGGAATGAAATTGAATTGAATTGAATATCTGTATATAACCTAGGTTCATGTAATTACCTGATTAATTTTAATCTAAGTTTTATTTCTCATGGAATGGAATGCAATTTAATTGAATTGAATATCTGTATATAACCTAGGTTCACTAAATTACCTGATTAATTTTAACCTAAGTTTTGTTACTCATGGAATGGAATGTAATTGAATTGAATTTAAATACTGTATATAACCTAGGTTCATGAAATTACCTGATTGATTTTAACCTATGTTTTATTACTCACGGAATGTAATGCAATTGAATTGAATTGAATATCTGTATATAACCAACGTTCATGAAATTACCTGATTAATTTTAACATAGGTTTTATTATTCATGGGATGGAATACAACTGAATTGAATTGAAAATCTGTATATAACCTACGTTCATGAAATTACCTGATTAATTTTTACCTAAGTTTTATTACTCATGAAGTGGAATGAAATTGAATTAAATTGAAAATCTGTATATAACCTAGGTTCATGAAATTACCTGATTAATTTTAACCTAAGTTTTATTGCTCATGGAATGGAATTTAATTGAATTGAATTGAATATCTGTATATAACCTAGGTTCATGAATTTACCTGATTAATTTTAACCTAAATTTTATTACTCATGGAATGTAAGGCATTTGAATTTAATTGAATATCTGTATATAACCTAGGTTCATTAAATTACCTGATTAATTTTAACCTAAGTTTTATTTCTCATGAAATGGAATGCAATTGAATTGAATATATGTATATAACCTAGGTTCATGAAATTACCTGATTAATTTTAACCAAAGATATTATTACTCAGGGAAAGGAATGCAATCGAATTGAATTGAATATCTATATATAACCTAGGTTCATGAAATTACCTGATGAATTTTAACCTAAGTTTTATTTCTCATGGAATGGAAAGCAATTGAATTGAATTGAATATCTATATATAACCTAGGTTCATTAAATTACCTGATTAATTTTAACCAAAGTTTTATTACTCAGGGAAAGGAATGCAATTGAATTGAATTGAATATCTACATATAACCTAGGTTCATGAATTTACCTGACTAATTTTAACCTAATTTTTATTGCTCATGGAATGGAATGCAATTGAATTGAATTGAATATCTGTATATAACCTAGGTTCATGAAATTACCTGATTAATTTTAACCTAAGTTTTATAGCTCATGGAATGGAATGCAATTGAATTGAATTGAATATCTGTGTATAACCTAGGTTCATGAATTTACCTGATTAATTTTAACCTAAGTTTTATTACTCATGGAATGTAACGAATTTGAATTGAATTGAACATCTGTATATAACCTAGGTTCATGAAATTACCTGATTAATTTTAACCTAAGTTTTATTATTCATGGGATGGAACCCAATTGAATTGAATTGAATATCTGTATATAACCTATGTTCATTAAATTACCTGATTAATTTTAACCTAAGTTTTATTACTCATGGAGTGGAATTTAATTGAATTGAATTGAATATCTGTATATAGCCTAGGTTCATGAATTTACCTGATTAATTTTAACCTAAATTTTATTACTCATGGAATGTAAGGCATTTGAATTTAATTGAATATCTGTATATAACCTAGGTTCATGAAATTACCTGATTAATTTTAACCTAAGTTTTATTTCTCATGAAATGGAATGCAATTGAATTGTATATATGTATATAACCTAGGTTCATGAAATTACCTGATTAATTTTAACCAAAGATATTATTACTCAGGGAATGGAATGCAATCGAATTGAATTGAATATCTATATATAACATGGGTTCATGAAATTACCTGATGAATTTTAACCTAAGTTTTATTACTCAGGGAAAGGAATGCAATTGAATTGAATTGAATATCTACATATAACCTAGGTTCATGAATTTACCTGACTAATTTTAACCTAAGTTTTATTACTCATGGAATGTAACGTATTTGAATTGAATTGAATATCTGTATATAACCTAGGTTCATGAAATTACCTGATTAATTTTAACCTAAGTTTTATTATTCATGGGATGGAACCCAATTGAATTGAATTGAAAATCTGTATATAACCTATGTTCATTAAATTACCTGATTAATTTTAACCTAAGTTTTATTACTCATGGAGTGGAATTTAATTGAATTGAATTGAATATCTGTATATAACCTAGGTTCATGAATTTACCTGATTAATTTTAACCAAAATTTTATTACTCATGGAATGTAAGGCATTTGAATTTAATTGAATATCTGTATATAACCTAGGTTCATGAAATTACCTGATTAATTTTAACCTAAGTTTTATTTCTCATGAAATGGAATGCAATTGAATTGAATATATGTATATAACCTAGTTTCATGAAATTACCTGATTAATTTTAACCAAAGATATTATTACTCAGGGAATGGAATGCAATCGAATTGAATTGAATATCTATATATAACCTAGGTTCATGAAATTACCTGATGAATTTTAACCTAAGTTTTATTATTCATGGGATGGAACCCAATTGAATTGAATTGAAAATCTGTATACAACCTATGTTCATTAAATTACCTGATTAATTTTAACCTAAGTTTTATTACTCATGGAGTGGAATGAAATCGAATTGAATTGAATATATGTATATAACCTAGGTTCATGAAATTACCTGATTAATTTTTACCTAAGATTTATTGCTCATGGAATGGAATTTAATTGAATTGAATTGAATATCTGTATATAACCTAGGTTCATGAATTTACCTGATTAATTTTAACCTAAATTTTATTACTCATGGAATGTAAGGCATTTGAATTTAATTGAATATCTGTATATAACCTAGGTTCATGAAATTACCTGATTAATTTTAACCTAAGTTTTATTTCTCATGAAATGGAATGCAATTGAATTGAATATATGTATATAACCTAGGTTCATGAAATTACCTGATTAATTTTAACCAAAGATATTATTACTCAGGGAATGGAATGCAATCGAATTGAATTGAATATCTATATATAACCTAGGTTCATGAAATTACCTGATGAATTTTAACCTAAGTTTTATTTCTCATGGAATGGAAAGCAATTGAATTGAATTGAATATCTATATATAACCTAGGTTCATTAAATTACCTGATTAATTTTAACCAAAGTTTTATTACTCAGGGAAAGGAATGCAATTGAATTGAATTGAATATCTACATATAACCTAGGTTCATGAATTTACCTGACTAATTTTAACCTAATTTTTATTGCTCATGGAATGGAATGCAATTGAATTGAATTGAATATCTGTATATAACCTAGGTTCATGAAATTACCTGATTAATTTTAACCTAAGTTTTATTGCTCATGGAATGGAATGCAATTGAATTGAATTGAATATCTGTATATAACCTAGGTTCATGAATTTACCTGATTAATTTTAACCTAAGTTTTATTACTCATGGAATGTAACGTATTTGAAGTGAATTGAATATCTGTATATAACCTAGGTTCATGAAATTACCTGATTAATTTTAACCTAAGTTTTATTATTCATGGGATGGAACCCAATTGAATTGAATTGAAAATCTGTATATAACCTATGTTCATTAAATTACCTGATTAATTTTAACCTAAGTTTTATTACTCATGGAGTGGAATGAAATCGAATTGAATTGAATATCTGTATATAACCTAGGTTCATGAAATTACCTTATTAATTTTAACCTAGGTTTTATTATTCATGGGATGGAACACAATTGAATTGAATTGAAAATCGGTATATAACCTACGTTCATGAAATTACCTGATTAATTTTTACCTAAGTTTTATTACTCATGGAGTGAAATGAAATTGAATTACATTGAAAATCAGTATATAACCTAGGTCTATGAAATTACCTGATTAATTTTAACCTAAGTTTTATTACTCACGGAATGTAATGCAATTGAATTGAATTGAATATCTCTATATAACCTAGGTTCATGATATTACCTGATTAATTTTAACCTAGGTTTTATTATTCATGGGATGGAACACAATTGAATTGAATTGAAAATCTGTATATAACCTACGTTCATGAAATTACCTGATTAATTTTTACCTAAGTTTTATTACTCATGAAGTGGAATGAAATTGAATTAAATTGAAAATCTGTATATAACCTAGGATCATGAAATTACCTGATTAATTTTAACCTAAGTTTTATTGCTCATGGAATGGAATGCAATTGAATTGAATTGCATATCTGTATATAACCTAGGTTCATGAATTTACCTGATTAATTTTAACCTAAATTTTATTACTCATGGAATGTAAGGCATTTTAATTGAATTGAATATCTGTATATAACCTAGGTTCATGAAATTACCTGATTAATTTTAACCTAAGTTTTATTATTCATGGGATGTAACACAATTGAATTGAATTTAAAATCTGTGTATAACCTATGTTCATGAAATTACCTGATTAATTTTAACCTAAGTTTTATTACTCATGGAGTGGAATGAAATAGAATTTAATTGAATATCTGTATATAACCTAGGTTCATGAAATTACCTGATTAATTTTAATCTAAGTTATATTTCTCATGGAATGGAATGCAATTTAATTGAATTGAATATCTGTATATAACCTAGGTTCATGAAATTACCTAATTAATTTTAGCCTAAGTTTTGTTACTCATGGAATCGAATGTAATTGAATTGAATTTAAATACTTTATATAACCTAGGTTCATGAAATTACATGATTAATTTTAACCTAAGTTTTATTATTCATGAGATGGAACACAATTGAATTGAATTGAAAATATGTGTATAACCTATGTTCATGAAATTACCTGATTAATTTTAACCTAAGTTTTATTACTCACGGAATGTAATGCAATTGAATTGAATTGAATATCTGTATATAACCTAGGTTCATGAAATTACCTGATTAATTTTAACCTAGGTTTTATTATTAATGGGATGGAACACAATTGATTTGAATTGAAAATCTGTATATAACCTACGTTCATGAAATTACCTGATTAATTTTTACCTAAGTTTTATTACTCATGGAGTGGAATTTAATTGAATTGAATTGAATATCTGTATATAACCTAGGTTCATGAATTTACCTGATTAATTTTAACCAAAATTTTATTACTCATGGAATGTAAGGCATTTGAATTTAATTGAATATCTGTATATAACCTAGGTTCATGAAATTACCTGATTAATTTTAACCTAAGTTTTATTTCTCATGAAATGGAATGCAATTGAATTGAATATATGTATATAACCTAGTTTCATGAAATTACCTGATTAATTTTAACCAAAGATATTATTACTCAGGGAATGGAATGCAATCGAATTGAATTGAATATCTATATATAACCTAGGTTCATGAAATTACCTGATGAATTTTAACCTAAGTTTTATTATTCATGGGATGGAACCCAATTGAATTGAATTGAAAATCTGTATACAACCTATGTTCATTAAATTACCTGATTAATTTTAACCTAAGTTTTATTACTCATGGAGTGGAATGAAATCGAATTGAATTGAATATATGTATATAACCTAGGTTCATGAAATTACCTGATTAATTTTTACCTAAGATTTATTGCTCATGGAATGGAATTTAATTGAATTGAATTGAATATCTGTATATAACCTAGGTTCATGAATTTACCTGATTAATTTTAACCTAAATTTTATTACTCATGGAATGTAAGGCATTTGAATTTAATTGAATATCTGTATATAACCTAGGTTCATGAAATTACCTGATTAATTTTAACCTAAGTTTTATTTCTCATGAAATGGAATGCAATTGAATTGAATATATGTATATAACCTAGGTTCATGAAATTACCTGATTAATTTTAACCAAAGATATTATTACTCAGGGAAAGGAATGCAATCGAATTGAATTGAATATCTATATATAACCTAGGTTCATGAAATTACCTGATGAATTTTAACCTAAGTTTTATTTCTCATGGAATGGAAAGCAATTGAATTGAATTGAATATCTATATATAACCTAGGTTCATTAAATTACCTGATTAATTTTAACCAAAGTTTTATTACTCAGGGAAAGGAATGCAATTGAATTGAATTGAATATCTACATATAACCTAGGTTCATGAATTTACCTGACTAATTTTAACCTAATTTTTATTGCTCATGGAATGGAATGCAATTGAATTGAATTGAATATCTGTATATAACCTAGGTTCATGAAATTACCTGATTAATTTTAACCTAAGTTTTATTGCTCATGGAATGGAATGCAATTGAATTGAATTGAATATCTGTATATAACCTAGGTTCATGAATTTACCTGATTAATTTTAACCTAAGTTTTATTACTCATGGAATGTAACGTATTTGAAGTGAATTGAATATCTGTATATAACCTAGGTTCATGAAATTACCTGATTAATTTTAACCTAAGTTTTATTATTCATGGGATGGAACCCAATTGAATTGAATTGAAAATCTGTATATAACCTATGTTCATTAAATTACCTGATTAATTTTAACCTAAGTTTTATTACTCATGGAGTGGAATGAAATCGAATTGAATTGAATATCTGTATATAACCTAGGTTCATGAAATTACCTGATTAATTTTAACCTAGGTTTTATTATTCATGGGATGGAACACAATTGAATTGAATTGAAAATCGGTATATAACCTACGTTCATGAAATTACCTGATTAATTTTTACCTAAGTTTTATTACTCATGGAGTGAAATGAAATTGAATTACATTGAAAATCAGTATATAACCTAGGTCTATGAAATTACCTGATTAATTTTAACCTAAGTTTTATTACTCACGGAATGTAATGCAATTGAATTGAATTGAATATCTCTATATAACCTAGGTTCATGATATTACCTGATTAATTTTAACCTAGGTTTTATTATTCATGGGATGGAACACAATTGAATTGAATTGAAAATCTGTATATAACCTACGTTCATGAAATTACCTGATTAATTTTTACCTAAGTTTTATTACTCATGAAGTGGAATGAAATTGAATTAAATTGAAAATCTGTATATAACCTAGGATCATGAAATTACCTGATTAATTTTAACCTAAGTTTTATTGCTCATGGAATGGAATGCAATTGAATTGAATTGCATATCTGTATATAACCTAGGTTCATGAATTTACCTGATTAATTTTAACCTAAATTTTATTACTCATGGAATGTAAGGCATTTTAATTGAATTGAATATCTGTATATAACCTAGGTTCATGAAATTACCTGATTAATTTTAACCTAAGTTTTATTATTCATGGGATGTAACACAATTGAATTGAATTTAAAATCTGTGTATAACCTATGTTCATGAAATTACCTGATTAATTTTAACCTAAGTTTTATTACTCATGGAGTGGAATGAAATAGAATTTAATTGAATATCTGTATATAACCTAGGTTCATGAAATTACCTGATTAATTTTAATCTAAGTTATATTTCTCATGGAATGGAATGCAATTTAATTGAATTGAATATCTGTATATAACCTAGGTTCATGAAATTACCTAATTAATTTTAACCTAAGTTTTGTTACTCATGGAATCGAATGTAATTGAATTGAATTTAAATACTTTATATAACCTAGGTTCATGAAATTACATGATTAATTTTAACCTAAGTTTTATTATTCATGAGATGGAACACAATTGAATTGAATTGAAAATATGTGTATAACCTATGTTCATGAAATTACCTGATTAATTTTAACCTAAGTTTTATTACTCACGGAATGTAATGCAATTGAATTGAATTGAATATCTGTATATAACCTAGGTTCATGAAATTACCTGATGAATTTTAACCTAGGTTTTATTATTAATGGGATGGAACACAATTGATTTGAATTGAAAATCTGTATATAACCTACGTTCATGAAATTACCTGATTAATTTTTACCTAAGTTTTATTACTCATGAAGTGGAATGAAATTAAATTAAATTGAAAATCTGTAAATATCCTAGGTTCATGAAATTATCTGATTAATTTTAACCTAAGTTTTATTTCTCATGGAATGGAAAGCAATTGAATTAAATTGAAAATCTGTATATAACCTAGGTTCATGAAATTAGCTGATTAATTTTAACCTAAGTTTTATTTCTCATTGAATGAAAAGCAATTGAATTGAATTGAATATCTGTATATAACCTAGGTTCATGAATTTACCTGATTAATTTTAACTTAAATTTTATTACTCATGGAATGTAAGCCATTTGAATTGAATTGAATATCTGTATATAACATAGGTTCAAGAAATTACCTGATTAATTTTAACCTAAGTTTTATTATTCATGCGATGTAACACAATTGAATTGAATTGAAAATCTATATATAACCTATGTTCATGAAATTACCTGATTAATTTTAACCTAAATTTTATTACTCATGGAGTGGAATGAAATTGAATTGAATTGAATATCTGTATATAACCTAGGTTCATGAAATTACCTGATTAATTTTAACCTAAGTTTTATTTCTCATAGAATGGAATGCAATTTAATTGAATTGAATATCTGTATATAACCTAGGTTCATGAAATTACCTGATTAATTTTAACCTAAGTTTTGTTACTCATGGAATGGAATGTAATTGAATTGAATTGAAATACTGTATATAACCTAGGTTCATGAAATTACCTGATTAATTTTAACCTGAGTTTTATTATTCATGGGATGGAACACAATTGAATTGAATTGAAAATCCGTGTATAACCTATGTTCATGAAATTACCTAATTAATGTTAACCTAAGTTTTATTACCCATTGAGTGGAATAAAATTGAATTGAATTGAATATCTGTATATAACCTAGGTTCATGAAATTACCTGATTAATTTTATCCTAAGTTTTATTTCTCATGGAATGGAAAGCAATTGAATTGAATTGAATATCTGTATATAACCTAGGTTCATGAAATTACCTGATTAATTTTAACCAAAGTTTTATTACTCAGGGAATGGAATGCAATTGAATTGAATTGAATATCTATATATAGCCTAGGTTCATGAAATTACCTGATTAATTTTAACCAAAGTTATATTACTCGTGGAATGGAATGCAATTGAATTGAATTGAATATTTGAGTATGTAACATCCGGCACTAAACCAGGTTAGCAACAAAGCCCTAATCTGTATTTAATAGCCAATTATAACCTAATTAGTGGTCATTAGAAATTAATCAAGTGATTAACAAGGTTTATTAGAAAATTCAACTCAATTAGAATCAAATTCATCGGTGCGATGAATCGGGAAATCAATTAATCCGATCGATTTACGATATGAGGGATTAATTCAACTAAGTACATAATTAAATTAAGATTAGTGACACTAATCATACACTAATACAATTACTTAACATTAATTATGCAAGACTAAAACAATTCATTAAAACAATGCATTCAAAAGTATTTATGAATTTACAAGAAAATGGAAATACAAGAATACATTCTAAATACTTTTATACAAAAAAAAAATAAAAATATATGAAAATAATCCATAAAAATTTTGTCATAGGGTAGTACTACCCAAGATTTGATTTCAATTTTTTTATTTCCCAACTCCATAACCTTTCATAATCAAATCTTTCACACCCCATTCTCCTTTCATTTCAACATGATCTTACACTCCACCTCCATTTGAAAGACCAAGACTTTGCCTATAAATAGAGGGCTTCCTTTTCATTATTTTCACACCAAAATATCTCTTTCTCTCCTCTCAAAACCGGATCCCACACACACACACACTACAACCTAGGTCCATGAAATTACCTGATTAATTTTAACCTAAGTTTTATTTCTCACGGAATGTAATGCAATTGAATTGAATTGAATATATGTGTATAACCTAGGTTCATGAAATTACCTGATTAATTTTAACCTAGGTTTTATTATTCATGGGATGGAACACAATTGAATTGAATTGAAAATCTGTATATAACCAATGTTCATGAAATTACCTGACTAATTTTAACCTAAGTTTTATTACTCATGGAGTGGAATGAAATTGAATTAAATTTTTTTTTTTGTATATAACCTAGGTTCATGCAATTACCTGATTAATTTTAACCTAAGTTTTATTGCTCATGGAATGGAATGCAATTGAATTGAATTGAATATCTGTATATAACCTAGGTTCATGAATTTACCTGATTATTTTAACCTAAAATTTATTACTCATGGAATGTAAGGCATTTCAATTGAATTGAATATCTGTATATAACCTAGGTTCATGAAATTACCTGATTAATTTTAACCTAAGTTTTATTATTCATGAGATGTAACACAATTGAATTGAATTGAAAATCTGTATATAACCTAGGTTCATGAGATTACCTGATTAATTTTTACCTAAGTTTTATTACTCATGGAGTGGAATGAAATTGAATTTAATCGAATATCTGTATATAACCTAGGTTCATGAAATTACTTGATTAATTTTAACCTAACTTTTGTTACTCATGGAATGGAATGCAATTGAATTGAATTGAATATCTGTATTGAATTGAATTTAAATACTGTATATAACCTAGGTTCATGAAATTACCTGATTAATTTTAACCTATGTTTTATTACTCACGGAATGTAATGCAGTTGAATTGAATTGAATATCTGTATATAACCTAGGTTCATGAAATTACCTGATTAATTTTAACCTAGGTTTTATTATTCATGGGATGGAACACAATTGAATTGAATTGAAAATCTGTATATAACCTACGTTCATGAAATTACCTGATTAATTTTTACCTAAGTTTTATTACTCATGAAGTGGAATGAAATTGAATTAAATTGAAAATCTGTATATAACCTAGGTTCATGAAATTACCTGATTAATTTTAACCTAAGCTTTATTGCTCATGGAATGTAATTTAATTGAATTGAATTGAATATCTGTATATAACCTAGGTTCATGAATTTACCTGATTAATTTTAACCTAAATTTTATTACTCATGGAATGTAAGGCATTTGAATTTAATTGAATATCTGTATATAACCTAGGTTCATGAAATTACCTGATTAATTTTAACCTAAGTTTTATTTCTCATGAAATGGAATGCAATTGAATTGAATATCTGTATATAACCTAGGATCATGAAATTACCTGATTAATTTTAACCAAAGATATTATTACTCAGGGAATGGAATGCAATCGAATTGAATTGAATATCTATATATAACCTAGGTTCATGAAATTACCTAATTAATTTTAACCTAAGTTTTATTACTCATGGAATGGAATGCAATTTAATTGAATTGAATATCTGTATATAACCTAGGTTCATGAAATTACCTGATTAATTTTAACCTAAGTTTTGTTACTCATGGAGTGGAATGAAATTGAATTGAATATCTATATATATAACCTAGGTTCATGAATTTACCTGATTAATTTTAACCTAAGTTTTATTTCTCATGGAATGGAAAGCAATTGAATTGAATTGAATATCTATATATAACCTAGGTTCATGAAATTACCTGATTAATTTTAACCAAAGTTTTATTACTCAGGGAAAGGAATGCAATTGAATTGAATTGAATATCTATATATAACCTAGGTTCATGAAATTACCTGATTAATTTTAACCAAAGTTATATTACTCATGGAATGGAATGCAATTGAATTGAATTGAATATCTGTATATAACCTAGCTCCATGAAATTACCTGATTAATTTTAACCTAAGTTTTATTACTCACGGAATTTAATGCAATTGAATTGAATTGAATATTTGTATATAACTTAGGTTCATGAAATTACCTGATTAATTTTAACCTAGGTTTTATCATTCATGGGATGGAACACAATTGAATTGAATTGAAAATCTGTATATAACCTATGTTCATGAAATTACCTGATTAATTTTAACCTAAGTTTTATAACTCATGAAGTGGAATGAAATTGAATTAAATTGAATATCTGTGTATAACCTAAGTTCATTAAATTACCTGATTATTTTTAATCTAAGTTTTATTGCTCATGGAATGGAATGCAATTGAATTGAATTGAATATCTGTGTATAACCTAGGTTCATGAATTTACCTGATTAATTTTAACCTAAGTTTTATTACTCATGGAATGTAATGCATTTGAATTGAATTGAATATCTGTATATAACCTAGGTTCATGATTTACCTGATTAATTTAAACTAAGTTTTATTACTCATGGAATGTAATGCTTTTGAATTGAATTGAATATCTGTATATAACCTAGGTTCATAAATTTACCTGACTAATTTTAACCTAATTTTTATTGCTCATAGAATGGAATGCAATTGAATTGAATTGAATATCTGTATATAACCTAGGTTCATGAAATTACCTGATTAATTTTAACCTAAGTTTTATTGCTCAAGGAATGGAATGCAATTGAATTGAATTGAATATCTGTATATAACCTAGGTTCATGAATTTACCTGATTTATTTTAACCTAAGTTTTATTACTCATGGAATGGAATGCAATTGAATTGAATTGAATATCTGTATATTACCTAGGTCCATGAAATTACCTAATTAATTTTAACCTAAGTTTTATTACTCACGGAATGTAATACAATTGAATTGAATTGAATATCTGTATATAACTTAGGTTCATGAAATTACCTGATTAATTTTAACCTAGGTTTTATCATTCGTGGGATGGAACACAGTTGAATTGAATTGAAAATCTGTATATAACCTATGTTCATGAAATTACCTGATTATTTTTAACCTAAGTTTTATTACTCATGGAGTGGAATGAAATTGAATTAAATTGAATATCTGTGTATAACCTAGGTTCATTAAATTACCTGATTAATTTTAACCTAAGTTTTATTGCTCATGGAATGGAATGCAATTGAATTGAATTGAATATCTGTATATAACCTAGGTTCATGAATTTACCTGATTAATTTTAACCTAAGTTTTATTACTCATGGAATGTAATGCATTTGAATTGAATTGAATATCTGTATATAACCTAGGTTCATAAATTTACCTGATTAAATTTAACCTAAGTTTTATTACTCATGGAATGTATTGCATTTGAATTGAATTGAATATCTGTATATAACCTAGGTTCATGAATTTACCTGATTATTTTTAACCTAAGTTTTATTGCTCATGGAATGGAATGCAATTGAATAGAATTGAATATCTGTATATAACCTAGGTTCATGAATTTACCTGATTAATTTTAACCTAAGTTTTATTACACATGGAATGTAATGCATTTGAATTGAATTGAATATCTGTATATAACCTAGGTTCATGAAATTACCTGATTAATTTTAACATAAGTTTTATTATTCATGGGATGGAACACAATTGAAATGAATTGAAAATCTGTATATAACCTATGTTCATGAAATTACCTGATTAATTTTAACCTAAGTTTTATTACTCATGGAGTGGAATGAAATCGAATTGAATTGAATATCTGTATATAACCTAAGTTCATGAAATTACCTGATTAATTTTAACCTAGGTTTTATTATTCATGGGATGGGACACAATTGAATTGATTTGAAAATCTGTATATAACCTACGTTCATGAAAATTACCTGATTAATTTTTACCTAAGTTTTATTACTCATGAAGTGGAACGAAATTGAATTAAACTGAAAATCTGTATATAACCTAGGTTCATGAAATTACCTGATTAATTTTAACCTAAGTTTTTATTGCTCATGGAATGGAATGGAATGCAATTGAATTGACTTGAATATCTGTATATAACCTAGGTTCATAAATTTACTTGATTAATTTTAACCTAAATTTTATTACTTATGGAATGTAAGGCATTTGAATTGAATTGAATATCTTTATGTAACCTAGTTTCATGAAATTACCTGATTAATTTTAACCTAAGTTTTATTTCTCATGAAATGGAATGCAATTGAATTGAATATCTGTATATAACCTAGGTTCATGAAATTACCTGATTAATTTTAACCAAATATATTATTACTCAGGGAATGGAATGCAATCGAGTAGAATTGAATATCTATATATAACCTAGGTTCATGAAATTATCTAATTAATTTTAACCTAAGTTTTATTACTCATGGAATGGAATGCAATTTAATTGAATTGAATATCTGTATATAACCTAGGTTCATGAAATTACCTGATTAATTTTAACCTAAGTTTTGTTACTCATGGAGTGGAATGAAATTGAATTGAATTGAATATCTGTATATAACTTAGGTTCATGGAATTACCTGATTAATTTTAACCTAAGTTTTATTTCTCATGGACTGGAAAGCAATTGAATTGAATTGAATGTCTATATATAACCTAGGTTCATGAAATTACCTGATTAATTTTAACCAAAGTTTTATTACTCAGGGAATGGAATGCAATTGAATTGAATTGAATATCTATATATAACCTAGGTTCATGAAATTACCTGATTAATTTTAACCAAAGTTATATTACTCGTGGAATGGAACACAACTGAATTGAATTGAAAATCTGTATATAACCTATGTTCATGAAATTACCTGATTAATTTTAACCTAAGTTTTATTACTCATGGAGTGGAATGAAATTGAATTAAATTGAATATCTGTGTATAACCTAGGTTCATTAAATTACCTGATTAATTTTAACCTAAGTTTTATTGCTCATGGAATGGAATGCAATTGAATTAAATAGAATATCTGTATATAACCTAGGTTCATGAATTTACCTGATTAATTTTAACCTAAGTTTTATTACTCATGGAATGTAATGCATTTGAATTGAATTGAATATCTGTATATAACCTAGGTTCATGAAATTACCTGATTAATTTTAACATATGTTTTATTATTCATGGGATGGAACACAATTGAATTGAATTGAAAATCTGTATATAACCTATGTTCATGAAATTACCTGATTAATTTTAACCTAAGTTTTATTACTCATGGAGTGGAATGAAACCGAATTGAATTGAATATCTGTATATAACCTAGGTTCATGAAATTACCTGATTAATTTTAACCTAGGTTTTATTATTCATGGGATGGAACACAATTGAATTGAATTGAAAATCTGTATATAACCTACGTTAATGAAATTACCTGATTAATTTTTACTTAAGTTTTATTACTCATGGAGTGGAATGAAATTGAATTAGGTTGAAAATCTTTATATAACTTAGGTTCATGAAATTACCTGATTAATTTTAACCTAGGTTTTATCATTCATTGGATGGAACACAATTGAATTGAATTGAAAGTCCGTATATAACCTATGTTCATGAAATTACATGATTAATTTTAACCTAAGTTTTATTACTCATGGAGTGGAATGAAATTGAATTAAATTGAATATCTGTGTATAACCTAGGTTCATTAAATTACCTAATTAATTTTAACCTAAGTTTTATTGCTCATGGAATGGAATGCAATTGAATTGAATTGAATATCTGTATATAACCTAGGTTCATGAATTTACCCGACTAATTTTAACCTAAGTTTTATTACTCATGGAATGTAATGCATTTGAATTGAATTGAATATCTGTATATAACCTAGGTTCATGAATTTACCTGATTAATTTTTTCCTAAGTTTTATTACTTATGGAATGTAATGCATTTGAATTGAATTGAATATCTGTATATAACCTAGGTTCATGAATTTACCTGATTAATTTTAACCTAAGTTTTATTGCTCATGGAATGGAATGGAATTGAATTGAATTGAATATCTATATATATCCTAGGTTCATGAAATTACCTGATTAATTTTAACCTAAGTTTTATTTCTCATGAAATGGAATGCAATTGAATTGAATATCTGTATATAACCTAGGTTCATGAAATTACCTGATTAATTTAAACCAAAGATATTATTACTCAGGGAATGGAATGCAATCGAGTAGAATTGAATATCTATATATAACCTAGGTTCATGAAATTATCTAATTAATTTTAACCTAAGTTTTATTACTCATGGAATGGAATGCAATTTAATTGAATTGAATATCTGTATATAACCTAAGCTCATGAAATTACCTGATTAATTTTAACCTAAGTTTTGTTACTCATGGAGTGGAATGAAATTGAATTGAATTGAATATCTGTATATAACCTAGGTTCATGGAATTACCTGATTAATTTTAACCTAAGTTTTATTTCTCATGGACTGGAAAGCAATTGAATTGAATTGAATGTCTGTATATAACCTAGGTTCATGAAATTACCTGATTAATTTTAACCAAAGTTTTATTACTCAGGGAATGGAATGCAATTGAATTGAATTGAATATCTATATATAACCTAGGTTCATGAAATTACCTGATTAATTTTAACCAAAGTTATATTACTCGTGGAATGGAATGCAATTGAATTGAATTGAATATCTGTATATAACCTAGGTCCATGAAATTACCTGATTAATTTTAACCTAAGTTTTATTACTCACGGAATGTAATGCAATTGAATTGAATTCAATATCTGTATATAACTTAAGTTCATGAAATTACCTGATTAATTTTAACCTAGGTTTTATCATTCATGGGATGGAACACAATTGAATTGAATTGAAAATCTGTATATAACCTATGGTAATGAAATTACCTGATTAATTTTAAACTAAGTTTTATTACTCATGGAGTGGAATGAAATTGAATTAGATTGAATATCTGTGTATAACCTAGGTTCATTAAATTACCTGATTAATTTTAACCTAAGTTTTATTGCTCATGGAATGGAATGCAATTGAATTAAATTGAATATCTGTATATAACCTAGGTTCATGAATTTACCTGATTAATTTTAACCTAAGTTTTATTACTCATGAAATGTAATGCATTTGAATTGAATTGAATATCTGTATATAACCTAGGTTCATGAAATTACCTGATTAATTTTAACATAAGTTTTATTATCCATGGGATGGAACACAATTGAATTGAATTGAAAATCTGTATATAACCTATGTTCATGAAATTACCTGATTAATTTTAACCTAAGTTTTATTACTCATGGAGTGGAATGAAACCGAATTGAATTGAATATCTGTATATAACCTAGGTTCATGAAATTACCTGATTAATTTTAACCTAGGTTTTATTATTCATGGGATGGAACACAATTGAATTGAATTGAAAATCTGTATATAACCTACGTTAATGAAATTACCTGATTAATTTTTACTTAAGTTTTATTACTCATGGAGTGGAATGAAATTGAATTAGGTTGAAAATCTTTATATAACTTAGGTTCATGAAATTACCTGATTAATTTTAACCTAAGTTTTATTACTCATGGAGTGGAATGAAATTGAATTAAATTGAATATCTGTGTATAACCTAGGTTCATTAAATTACCTGATTAATTTTAACCTAAGTTTTATTGCTCATGGAATGGAATGCAATTGAATTGAATTGAATATCTGTATATAACCTAGGTTCATGAATTTACCCGATTAATTTTAACCTAAGTTTTATTACTCATGGAATGTAATGCATTTGAATTGAATTGAATATCTGTATATAACCTAGGTTCATGAATTTACCTGATTAATTTTTACCTAAGTTTTATTACTTATGGAATGTAATGCATTTGAATTGAATTGAATATCTGTATATAACCTAGGTTCATGAATTTACCTGATTAATTTTAACCTAAGTTTTATTGCTCATGGAATGGAATGGAATTGAATTGAATTGAATATCTATATATATCCTAGGTTCATGAAATTACCTGATAAATTTTAACCTAAGTTTTATTGCTCATGGAATGGAATGCAATTGAATAGAATTGAATATCTGTATATAACCTAGGTTCATGAATTTACCTGATTAATTTTAACATAAGTTTTATTATTCATGGGATGGAACACAATTGAATTGAATTGAAAATCTATATATAACCTATGTTCATGAAATTACCTGATCAATTTTAACCTAAGTTTTATTGCTCATTGAGTGGAATGAAATCGAATTGAATTGAATATCTGTATATAACCTGGGTTCATGAAATTACCTGATTAATTTTAACCTAGGTTTTATTATTCATGGGATGGAACACAATTGAATTGAATTGAAAATCTGTATATAACCTACGTTCATGAAATTACCTGATTAATTTTTACCAAAGTTTTATTACTCATGGAGTGGAATGAAATTGAATTAAATTGAAAATCTGTATATAACCTAGGTTCATGAAATTACCTGATTAATTTTAACCTAGGTTTTATTATTCATGGGATGGAACACAATTGAATTGAATTGAAAATCTGTATATAACCTACGTTCATGAAATTATCTGATTAATTTTTACCTAAGTTTTATTACTCATGAAGTGAAATGAAATTGAATTAAATTGAAAATCTGTATATAACCTAGGTTCATGAAATTACCTGATTAATTTTAACCTAAGTTTTATTGCTCATAGAATGGAATGCAATTGAATTGAATTGAATTTCTGTATATAACCTAGGTTCATGAATTTACCTGATTAATTTTAACCTAGGTTTTATTATTCATGGGATGGAACACAATTGAATTGAATTGAAAATCTGTATATAACCTACGTTCATGAAATTATCTGATTAATTTTTACCTAAGTTTTATTACTCATGAAGTGAAATGAAATTGAATTAAATTGAAAATCTGTATATAACCTAGGTTCATGAAATTACCTGATTAATTTTAACCTAAGTTTTATTGCTCATAGAATGGAATGCAATTGAATTGAATTGAATTTCTGTAGATAACCTAGGTTCATTGAATTACCTGATTAATTTTAACCTAAGTTTTATTACTCACGGAATGTAATGCAATTGAATTGAATTGAATATCTGTATATAACTTAAGTTCATGAAATTACCTGATTAATTTTAACCTAGGATTTATCATTCATGGGATGGAACACAATTGAATTGAATTGAAAATCTGTATATAACCTATGTTCATGAAATTACCTGATTAATTTTAACCTAAGTTTTATTACTCATGGAGTGGAATGAAATTGAATTAAATTGAATATCTGTGTATAACCTAGGTTCATTAAATTACCTGATTAATTTTAACCTAAGTTTTATTGCTCATGGAATGGAATGCAATTGAATTAAATAGAATATCTGTATATAACCTAGGTTCATGAATTTACCTGATTAATTTTAACCTAAGTTTTATTACTCATGGAATGTAATGCATTTGAATTGAATTGAATATCTGTATATAACCTAGGTTCATGAAATTACCTGATTAATTTTAACATATGTTTTATTATTCATGGGATGGAACACAATTGAATTGAATTGAAAATCTGTATATAACCTATGTTCATGAAATTACCTGATTAATTTTAACCTAAGTTTTATTACTCATGGAGTGGAATGAAACCGAATTGAATTGAATATCTGTATATAACCTAGGTTCATGAAATTACCTGATTAATTTTAACCTAGGTTTTATTATTCATGGGATGGAACACAATTGAATTGAATTGAAAATCTGTATATAACCTACGTTAATGAAATTACCTGATTAATTTTTACTTAAGTTTTATTACTCATGGAGTGGAATGAAATTGAATTAGGTTGAAAATCTTTATATAACTTAGGTTCATGAAATTACCTGATTAATTTTAACCTAAGTTTTATTACTCATGGAGTGGAATGAAATTGAATTAAATTGAATATCTGTGTATAACCTAGGTTCATTAAATTACCTGATTAATTTTAACCTAAGTTTTATTGCTCATGGAATGGAATGCAATTGAATTGAATTGAATATCTGTATATAACCTAGGTTCATGAATTTACCCGATTAATTTTAACCTAAGTTTTATTACTCATGGAATGTAATGCATTTGAATTGAATTGAATATCTGTATATAACCTAGGTTCATGAATTTACCTGATTAATTTTTACCTAAGTTTTATTACTTATGGAATGTAATGCATTTGAATTGAATTGAATATCTGTATATAACCTAGGTTCATGAATTTACCTGATTAATTTTAACCTAAGTTTTATTGCTCATGGAATGGAATGGAATTGAATTGAATTGAATATCTATATATATCCTAGGTTCATGAAATTACCTGATAAATTTTAACCTAAGTTTTATTGCTCATGGAATGGAATGCAATTGAATAGAATTGAATATCTGTATATAACCTAGGTTCATGAATTTACCTGATTAATTTTAACATAAGTTTTATTATTCATGGGATGGAACACAATTGAATTGAATTGAAAATCTATATATAACCTATGTTCATGAAATTACCTGATCAATTTTAACCTAAGTTTTATTGCTCATTGAGTGGAATGAAATCGAATTGAATTGAATATCTGTATATAACCTGGGTTCATGAAATTACCTGATTAATTTTAACCTAGGTTTTATTATTCATGGGATGGAACACAATTGAATTGAATTGAAAATCTGTATATAACCTACGTTCATGAAATTACCTGATTAATTTTTACCAAAGTTTTATTACTCATGGAGTGGAATGAAATTGAATTAAATTGAAAATCTGTATATAACCTAGGTTCATGAAATTACCTGATTAATTTTAACCTAGGTTTTATTATTCATGGGATGGAACACAATTGAATTGAATTGAAAATCTGTATATAACCTACGTTCATGAAATTATCTGATTAATTTTTACCTAAGTTTTATTACTCATGAAGTGAAATGAAATTGAATTAAATTGAAAATCTGTATATAACCTAGGTTCATGAAATTACCTGATTAATTTTAACCTAAGTTTTATTGCTCATAGAATGGAATGCAATTGAATTGAATTGAATTTCTGTATATAACCTAGGTTCATGAATTTACCTGATTAATTTTAACCTAGGTTTTATTATTCATGGGATGGAACACAATTGAATTGAATTGAAAATCTGTATATAACCTACGTTCATGAAATTATCTGATTAATTTTTACCTAAGTTTTATTACTCATGAAGTGAAATGAAATTGAATTAAATTGAAAATCTGTATATAACCTAGGTTCATGAAATTACCTGATTAATTTTAACCTAAGTTTTATTGCTCATAGAATGGAATGCAATTGAATTGAATTGAATTTCTGTAGATAACCTAGGTTCATTGAATTACCTGATTAATTTTAACCTAAGTTTTATTACTCACGGAATGTAATGCAATTGAATTGAATTGAATATCTGTATATAACTTAAGTTCATGAAATTACCTGATTAATTTTAACCTAGGATTTATCATTCATGGGATGGAACACAATTGAATTGAATTGAAAATCTGTATATAACCTATGTTCATGAAATTACCTGATTAATTTTAACCTAAGTTTTATTACTCATGGAGTGGAATGAAATTGAATTAAATTGAATATCTGTGTATAACCTAGGTTCATTAAATTACTTGATTAATTTTAACCTAAGTTTTATTGCTCATGGAATGGAATGCAATTGAATTAAATTGAATATCTGTATATAACCTAGGTTCATGAATTTACCTGATTAATTTTAACCTAAGTTTTATTACTCATGGAATGTAATACATTTGAATTGAATTGAATATCTGTATATAACCTAGGTTCATGAAATTACCTGATTAATTTTGACATAAGTTTTATTATTCATGGGATGGAACACAATTGAATTGAATTGAAAATCTGTATATAACCTATGTTCATGAAATTACCTGATTAATTTTAACCTAAGTTTTATTACTCATGGAGTGGAATGAAACCGAATTGAATTGAATATCTGTATATAACCTAGGTTCATGAAATTACCTGATTAATTTTAACCTAGGTTTTATTATTCATGGGATGGAACACAATTGAATTGAATTGAAAATTTGTATATAACCTACGTTAATGAAATTACCTGATTAATTTTTACCTAAGTTTTATTACTCATGGAGTGGAATGAAATTGAATTAGGTTGAAAATCTTTATATAACTTAGGTTCATGAAATTACCTGATTAATTTTAACCTAGGTTTTATCATTCATTGGATGGAACACAATTGAATTGAATTGAAAGTCCGTATATAACCTATGTTCATGAAATTACCTGATTAATTTTAACCTAAGTTTATTACTCATGGAGTGGAATGAAATTGAATTAAATTGAATATCTGTGTATAACCTAGGTTCATTAAATTGCCTGATTAATTTTAACCTAAGTTTTATTGCTCATGGAATGGAATGCAATTGAATTGAATTGAATATCTGTATATAACCTAGGTTCATGAATTTACCCGATTAATTTTAACCTAAGTTTTATTACTCATGGAATGTAATGCATTTGAATTGAATTGAATATCTGTATATAACCTAGGTTCATGAATTTACCTGATTAATTTTTACCTAAGTTTTATTACTTATGGAATGTAATGCATTTGAATTGAATTGAATATCTGTATATAACCTAGGTTCATGAATTTACCTGATTAATTTTAACCTAAGTTTTATTGCTCATGGAATGGAATGGAATTGAATTGAATTGAAAATCTGTATATAACCTAGGTTCATGAAATTACCTGATTAATTTTAACCTAAGTTTTATTGCTCATGGAATGGAATGCAATTGAATTGAATTGAATTTCTGTAGATAACCTAGGTTCATGAAATTACCTGATTAATTTTAACCTAAGTTTTATTACTCACGGAATGTAATGCAATTGAATTGAATTGAATATCTGTATATAACTTAAGTTCATGAAATTACCTGATTAATTTTAACCTAGGATTTATCATTCATGGGATGGAACACAATTGAATTGAATTGAAAATCTGTATATAACCTATGTTCATGAAATTACCTGATTAATTTTAACCTAAGTTTTATTACTCATGGAGTGGAATGAAATTGAATTAAATTGAATATCTGTGTATAACCTAGGTTCATTAAATTACTTGATTAATTTTAACCTAAGTTTTATTGCTCATGGAATGGAATGCAATTGAATTAAATTGAATATCTGTATATAACCTAGGTTCATGAATTTACCTGATTAATTTTAACCTAAGTTTTATTACTCATGGAATGTAATACATTTGAATTGAATTGAATATCTGTATATAACCTAGGTTCATGAAATTACCTGATTAATTTTGACATAAGTTTTATTATTCATGGGATGGAACACAATTGAATTGAATTGAAAATCTGTATATAACCTATGTTCATGAAATTACCTGATTAATTTTAACCTAAGTTTTATTACTCATGGAGTGGAATGAAACCGAATTGAATTGAATATCTGTATATAACCTAGGTTCATGAAATTACATGATTAATTTTAACCTAGGTTTTATTATTCATGGGATGGAACACAATTGAATTGAATTGAAAATCTGTATATAACCTACGTTAATGAAATTATCTGATTAATTTTTACCTAAGTTTTATTACTCATGGAGTGGAATGAAATTGAATTAGGTTGAAAATCTTTATATAACTTAGGTTCATGAAATTACCTGATTAATTTTAACCTAGGTTTTATCATTCATTGGATGGAACACAATTGAATTGAATTGAAAGTCCGTATATAACCTATGTTCATGAAATTACCTGATTAATTTTAACCTAAGTTTATTACTCATGGAGTGGAATGAAATTGAATTAAATTGAATATCTGTGTATAACCTAGGTTCATTAAATTGCCTGATTAATTTTAACCTAAGTTTTATTGCTCATGGAATGGAATGCAATTGAATTTAATTGAATATCTGTATATAACCTAGGTTCATGAATTTACCTGATTAATTTTAACCTAAGTTTTATTGCTCATGGAATGGAATGGAATTGAATTGAATTGAATATCTGTATATATCCTAGATTCATGAAATTACCTGATAAATTTTAACCTAAGTTTTATTGCTCATGGAATGGAATGCAATTGAATAGAATTGAATATCTGTATATAACCTAGGTTCATGAATTTACCTGATTAATTTTAACCTAAGTTTTATTGCTCATGGAATGGAATGCAATTGAATTGAATTGAATATCTGTATATAACTTAGGTTCATGAAATTACCTGATTAATTTTAACATAAGTTTTATTATTCATGGGATGGAACACAATTGAATTGAATTGAAAATCTATATATAACCTATGTTCATGAAATTACCTGATTAATTTTAACCTAAGTTTTATTGCTCATGGAGTGGAATGAAATCGAATTGAATTGAATATCTGTATATAACCTAGGTTCATTAAATTACTTGATTAATTTTAACCTAAGTTTTATTGCTCATGGAATGGAATGCAATTGAATTAAATTGAATATCTGTATATAACCTAGGTTCATGAATTTACCTGATTAATTTTAACCTAAGTTTTATTACTCATGGAATGTAATGCATTTGAATTGAATTGAATATCTGTATATAACCTAGGTTCATGAAATTACCTGATTAATTTTAACATAAGTTTTATTATTCATGGGATGGAACACAATTGAATTGAATTGAAAATCTGTATATAACCTATGTTCATGAAATTACCTGATTAATTTTAACCTAAGTTTTATTACTCATGGAGTGGAATGAAACCGAATTGAATTGAATATCTGTATATAACCTAGGTTCATGAAATTACCTGATTAATTTTAACCTAGGTTTTATTATTCATGGGATGGAACACAATTGAATTGAATTGAAAATCTGTATATAACCTACGTTAATGAAATTACCTGATTAATTTTTACCTAAGTTTTATTACTCATGGAGTGGAATGAAATTGAATTAGGTTGAAAATATTTATATAACTTAGGTTCATGAAATTACCTGATTAATTTTAACCTAGGTTTTATCATTCATTGGATGGAACACAATTGAATTGAATTGAAAGTCCGTATATAACCTATGTTCATGAAATTACCTGATTAATTTTAACCTAAGTTTATTACTCATGGAGTGGAATGAAATTGAATTAAATTGAATATCTGTGTATAATCTAGGTTCATTAAATTGTCTGATTAATTTTAACCTAAGTTTTATTGCTCATGGAATGGAATGCAATTGAATTGAATTGAATATCTGTATATAACCTAGGTTCATGAATTTACCTGATTAATTTTAACCTAAGTTTTATTGCTCATGGAATGGAATGGAATTGAATTGAATTGAATATCTGTATATATCCTAGGTTCATGAAATTACCTGATAAATTTTAACCTAAGTTTTATTGCTCATGGAATGGAATGCAATTGAATAGAATTGAATATCTGTATATAACCTAGGTTCATGAATTTACCTGATTAATTTTAACCTAAGTTTTATTGCTCATGGAATGGAATGCAATTGAATTGAATTGAATATCTGTGTATAACTTAGGTTCATGAAATTACCTGATTAATTTTAACATAAGTTTTATTATTCATGGGATGGAACACAATTGAATTGAATTAAAAATCTATATATAACCTATGTTCATTAAATTACCTGATTAATTTTAACCTAAGTTTTATTGCTCATGGAGTGGAATGAAATCGAATTGAATTGAATATCTGTATATAACCTGGGTTCATGAAATTACCTGATTAATTTTAACCTAGGTTTTATTATTCATGGGATGGAACACAATTGAATTGAATTGAAAATCTGTATATAACCTACGTTCATGAAATTACCTGATTAATTTTTACCAAAGTTTTATTACTCATGGAGTGGAATGAAATTGAATTAGATTGAAAATCTGTATATAACCTAGGTCCATGAAATTACCTGATTAATTTTAACCTAAGTTTTATTACTCACGGAATGTAATTCAATTGAATTGAATTGAATATCTGTATATAACCTAGGTTCATGAAATTACCTGATTAATTTTAACCTAGGTTTTATTATTCATGGGATGGAACACAATTGAATTGAATTGAAAATCTGTATATAACCTACGTTCATGAAATTACCTGATTAATTTTTACCTAAGTTTTATTACTCATGAAGTGGAATGAAATTGAATTAAATTGAAAATCTGTATATAACCTAGGTTCATGAAATTACCTGATTAATTTTAACCTAAGTTTTATTGCTCATGGAATGGAATGCAATTGAATTGAATTGAATTTCTGTAGATAACCTAGGTTCATGAATTTACCTGATTAATTTTAACCTAAATTTTATTACTCATGGAATGTAAGGCATTTGAATTGAATTGAATATCTGTATATAACCTAGGTTCATGAAATTACCTGATTAATTTTAACCAAAGATATTATTACTCAGGGAATGGAATGCAATCGAATTGAATTGAATATCTATATATAACTTAGGTTCATGAAATTACCTAATTAATTTTAACCTAAGTTTTATTACTCATGGAATGGAATCCAATTTAATTGAATTGAATATCGATATATAACCTAGGTTCATGAAATTACCTGATTAATTTTAACCTAAGTTTTGTTACACATGGAATGGAATGAAATTGAATTGAATTGAATATCTGTATATAACCTAGGTTCATGAAATTACCTGATTAATTTAACCTAAGTTTTATTTCTCATGGAATGGAAAGCAATTGAATTGAATTGAATATCTGTATATAACCTAGGTTCATGAAATTACCTGATTAATTTTAACCAAAGTTTTATTAGTCAGGGAATGGAATGCAATTGAATTGAATTGAATATCTATATATAACCTAGGTTCATGAAATTACCTGATTAATTTTAACCAAAGTTATATTACTCGTGGAATGGAATGCAATTGAATTGAATAGAATATCTGTATATAACCTAGGTCCATGAAATTACCTGATTAATTTTAACCTAAGTTTTATTACTCACGGAATGTAATGTAATTGAATTGAATTGAATATTTGTATATAACTTAGGTTCATGAAATTACCTGATAAATTTTAACCTAGGTTTGAACATTCATGGGTGGAACACAATTGAATTGAATTGAAAATCTGTATATAACTTATGTTCATGAAATTACCTGATTAATTTTAACCTATGTTTTATTACTCATGGAGTGGAATTAAATTGAATTAAATTGAATATCTGTGTATAACCTAGGTTCATTAAATTACCTGATTAATTTTAACCTAAGTTTTATTGCTCATGGAATGGAATGCAATTGAATTGAATTGAATATCTGTATATAACCTAGGTTCATGAATTTACCTGATTAATTTTAACCTATGTTTTATTACTCATGGAATGTAATGCATTTGAATTGAATTGAATATCTGTGTATAACATAGGTTCATGAATTTACCTGATTAATTTTAACCTAAGTTTTATTACTCATGGAATGTAACGCATTTGAATTGAATTGAATATGTGTATATAACCTAGGTTCATGAATTTACCTGATTAATTTTAACCTAAGTTTTATTGCTCATGGAATGGAATGCAATTGAATTGAATTGAATATCTGTATATAACCTAGGTTCATGAATTTACCTGATTAATTTTAACCTAAGTTTTATCACTCATGGAATGTAATGCATTTGAATTGAATTGAATATCTGTATATAACCTAGGTTCATGAAATTACCTGATTAATTTTAACCTAAGTTTTATTATTCATGGGATGGAACACAATTGAATTGAATTGAAAACCTGTATATAACCTATGTTCATGAAATTACCTGATTAATTTTAACCTAAGTTTTATTACTCATGGAGTGGAATGAAATCGAATTGAATTGAATATCTGTATATAACCTAGGTTCATGAAATTACCTGATTAATTTTAACCTAAGTTTTATTTCTAAAGGAATGTGATGCAATTGAATTGAATATCTGTATATAACCTAGTTTCATGAAATTACTTGATTAATTTTGACCTAAGTTTTATTATTCATGGGATGGAACACAATTGAATTGAATTGAAAATATGTATATAACCTATGTTCATCAAATTACCTGATTAATTTTAACCTAAGTTTTATTACTCATGGAGTGGAATGAAATTGAATTGAATTGAATATCTGTATATAACCTAGGTTCATGAAATTACCTGATTAATTCTAAACTAAGTTTTATTACTCATGGAATAGAACGCAATTGAGTTGAATTGAATATCTATATATAACCTAGTTTCATGAAATTACCGGATTAATTTTAACATAAGTTTTATTACTCATGGAATGGAATGCAATTGAACTGAATTGAATATCTGTATATAACCTAGGTTCATGAAATTACCTGATTAGTTTTAACTTAAGTTTTATTACTCATGGAATGGAATGCAATTGAATTGAACTGAATATTTGTATATAACCTAGGTTCATGAAATTACCTGATTAATTTTAACCTAAGTTTTATTTCTCATGAAATGGAATGCAATTGAATTGAATTGAATATATATATATATAACCGATGTTCATGAAATTTCCTGATTAATTTTAACCTAAGTTTTATTACTCATGTAGTGGAATGAAATTGAATATCTTTGTATAACCTAGGTTCATGAAATTATCTGATTAATTTTAACCTAAGTTTTATTGCTCATGGAATGGAATGCAATTGAATTGAATTGAATATCTGTATATAACCTAGGTTCATGAATATACCTGATTAATTTTAACCTAAGTTTTATTACTCATGGAATGTAATCCATTTGAATTGAATTGAATATCTGTATATAACCTAGGTTCATGAAATTACCTGATTAATTTTAACCTAAGTTTTATTACTCAGGGAATGAAATGCAATTGAATTGAATTGAATATCTATATATAACATAGGTCCACGAAGTTACTTGATAAATTTTAACCTAAGTTTTATTACTCACGAAATGTGACGCAAGTGAATTGAATTGAATATCTGTATATAACCTAGGTTCATGAAATTAGCTTATTAATTTTAACCTAAGTTTTATTATTCATGGGATGGAACACAATTGAATTGAATTGAAAATCTGTATATAACCTATGTTCATGAAATTACCAGATTAATTTTAACCTAAGTTTTATTACTCATGGAGTGGAATGAAATTTAATTGAATTGAATATTTGTATATAACCTAGGTTCATGAAATTACCTGATTAATTTTAACCTAAGTTTTATTTCTCATGGAATGGAATGCAATTGAATTGAATTGAATATTTGTATATTACCTAGGTTCATGAAATTACCTGATTAATTTTAACCAAATTTTTATTACTCAGGGAATGTAATGCAATTGAATTGTATTGAATATCTGTATATAACATAGGTCCACGAAATTACCTGATAAATTTTAACCTAGGTTTTATTACTCACGAAATGTGACGCAAGTGAATTGAATTGAATATCTGTATATAACCCAGGTTCATGAAATTAGCTTATTAATTTCAACCTAGGTTTTATTATTCATGGAATGGAATGCATTTGAATTGAATTGAATATCTGTATATAACCTAGGTTCATGAATTAACCTGATTAATTTTAACCTAAGTTTTATTACTCATGGAATGTAATGCATTTGAATTGAATTGAATATCTGTATATAACCTAGGTTCATGAAATTACCTGTTTAATTTTAACCTAAGTTTTATTATTCATGGGATGGAACACAATTGAATTGAATTGAAAATCTGTATATAACCTATGTTCATGAAATTACCTAATTAATTTTAATCTAAGTTTTATTACTCATGGAGTGGAATGAAATTGAATTGAATTGAATATCCGTATATAACCTAGGTTCATGAAATTACCTGATTAATTTTAACCTAAGTTTTATTTCTCATGGAATGGAATGCAATTGAATTGAATTGAATATCTGTATATTACCTAGGTTCATGAAATTACCTGATTAATTTTAACCTAAGTTTTATTACTCATGGAGTGGAATGAAATCGAATTGAATTGAATATCTGTATATAACCTAGGTTCATGAAATTACCTGATTAATTTTAACCTAAGTTTTATTTCTAAAGGAATGTGATGCAATTGAATTGAATATCTGTATATAACCTAGTTTCATGAAATTACTTGATTAATTTTGACCTAAGTTTTATTATTCATGGGATGGAACACAATTGAATTGAATTGAAAATATGTATATAACCTATGTTCATCAAATTACCTGATTAATTTTAACCTAAGTTTTATTACTCATGGAGTGGAATGAAATTGAATTGAATTGAATATCTGTATATAACCTAGGTTCATGAAATTACCTGATTAATTCTAAACTAAGTTTTATTACTCATGGAATAGAACGCAATTGAGTTGAATTGAATATCTATATATAACCTAGTTTCATGAAATTACCGGATTAATTTTAACATAAGTTTTATTACTCATGGAATGGAATGCAATTGAACTGAATTGAATATCTGTATATAACCTAGGTTCATGAAATTACCTGATTAGTTTTAACCTAAGTTTTATTACTCATGGAATGGAATGCAATTGAATTGAACTGAATATCTGTATATAACCTAGGTTCTTGAAATTACCTGATTAATTTTAACCTAAGTTTTATTTCTCATGAAATGGAATGCAATTGAATTGAATTGAATATATATATATAACCGATGTTCATGAAATTTCTTGATTAATTTTAACCTAAGTTTTATTACTCATGTAGTGGAATGAAATTGAATATCTTTGTATAACCTAGGTTCATGAAATTATCTGATTAATTTTAACCTAAGTTTTATTGCTCATGGAATGGAATGCAATTGAATTGAATTGAATATCTGTATATAACCTAGGTTCATGAATATACCTGATTAATTTTAACCTAAGTTTTATTACTCATGGAATGTAATGCATTTGAATTGAATTGAATATCTGTATATAACCTAGGTTCATGAAATTACCTGATTAATTTTAACCTAAGTTTTATTACTCAGGGAATGGAATGCAATTGAATTGAATTGAATATCTATATATAACATAGGTCCACGAAGTTACTTGATAAATTTTAACCTAAGTTTTATTACTCACGAAATGTGACGCAAGTGAATTGAATTGAATATCTGTATATAACCTAGGTTCATGAAATTAGCTTATTAATTTCAACCTAGGTTTTATTATTCATGGAATGGAATGCATTTGAATTGAATTGAATATCTGTAGATAACCTAGGTTCCTGAATTTACCTGATTAATTTAAACCTAAGTTTTATTACTCATGGAATGTAATGCATTTGAATTGAATTGAATATCTGTATATAACCTAGGTTCATGAAATTACCTGATTAATTTTAACCTAAGTTTTATTATTCATGGGATGGAACACAATTGAATTGAATTGAAAATCTGTATATAACCTATGTTCATGAAATTACCAGATTAATTTTAACCTAAGTTTTATTACTCATGGAGTGGAATGAAATTTAATTGAATTGAATATTTGTATATAACCTAGGTTCATGAAATTACCTGATTAGTTTTAACCTAAGTTTTATTTCTCATGGAATGGAATGCAATTGAATTGAATTGAATATTTGTATATTACCTAGGTTCATGAAATTACCTGATTAATTTTAACCAAATTTTTATTACTCAGGGAATGTAATGCAATTGAATTGAATTGAATATCTGTATATAACATAGGTCCACGAAATTACCTGATAAATTTTAACCTAGGTTTTATTACTCACGAAATGTGACGCAAGTGAATTGAATTGAATATCTGTATATAACCCAGGTTCATGAAATTAGCTTATTAATTTCAACCTAGGTTTTATTATTCATGGAATGGAATGCATTTGAATTGAATTGAAAATCTGTATATAACCTAGGTTCATGAATTAACCTGATTAATTTTAACCTAAGTTTTATTACTCATGGAATGTAATGCATTTGAATTGAATTGAATATCTGTATATAACCTAGGTTCATGAAATTACCTGTTTAATTTTAACCTAAGTTTTATTATTCATGGGATGGAACACAATTGAATTGAATTGAAAATCTGTATATAACCTATGTTCATGAAATTACCTGATTAATTTTAACCTAAGTTTTATTACTCATGGAGTGGAATGAAATTGAATTGAATTGAATATCTGTATATAACCTAGGTTCATGAAATTACCTGATTAATTTTAACCTAAGTTTTATTTCTCATGGAATGGAATGCAATTGAATTGAATTGAATATCTGTATATTACCTAGGTTCATGAAATTACCTGATTAATTTTAACCAAATTTTTATTACTCAGGGAATGTAATGCAATTGAATTGAATTGAATATCTATATATTACCTAGGTTCATGAAATTACCTGATTAATTCTAACCTAAGTTTTATTACTCATGGAATAAAATGAAATTGAGTTGAATTGAATATCCATATATAACCTATGTTCATGAAATTACCGTATTAATTTTAACCTAAGTTTTATTACTCATCGAATGGAATGCAATTGAACTGAATTGAATATATGTATATAACCTAGGTTCATAAAATTACCTGTAAGGTCTTGCAACTACAGATCTATCTAGACGCGGAACTGTCAACGAGTGCGGAATCCTCGTTAACGGGTAGACGGAAACAACTCTCACCAGAAACACGGAGACTATCAGAAGCTGCACGAACGACACACGAACGCACCTATGAACTGATTCACTCCGAAACGGCACTAACACTGCTGATAAACTCGAAATCGCTTAATGCTTAATCACTCTTGAATTCTGCAAAAAGTCTAATAATATTTCGAGTCTATCCCTAATTATAGAGGCTAATTCGAGTCTGTCATGGGCTAAACTCGAATCCGGCCCAAAGCCCGTTCGAGTTTGACCCATCTGACATTCTCGAATCTGCCTAAATGGTCACATTCGAATGTGTCTTGTGACTCATTCGAATCTAACCAGATTCGAATCCTAGTCCTTAGACATTTCAAATTTACCTTTTCATAATTAACAAAGTATTGAACCTTATGTTTTTACATTATGATTGATTTTATCTTTGATTTTTTATGTTTGAACTTTTTGTAATATGTTACATTAAGTTCAAACACACAAACAATAATAATTAAGAACCATATATAAACATATATATCTAACACTTGCTAAACCACAATGCTGGATCACTTAGACTGCTATCGTCACACAGGGTGTACCAACAGACTCCCCTTGACGATAGCTTCTAATAATTCACACATTTGATTAAGAACTTTGTTTATTATTTATTCAAACTACTTCCAGCATACAAACCCTTTTCAACACACACTTTAACTACATTCTCATATTTCCTAGCTTCACCATCCATATGAGTGTCACTTGAAATCTTATGAGCATGCAAAATTTGAAGATCATCTCGAGAAAGGTTTACCAGATGAAGAGGATCATAGATTCTAAGAATCACCTTTTCTTCAAAATCTTCCATCACCGCTTCTCCCGTTTCACTCTCGACATACCACCAGTTCAGATTCTTCATGACATTCTGTGGCATAGGCTTGAGCGGCACCTTTCTTAGACATCTTACGGGTTTGTATTGAATCTTCATCCAAGGACGCCCAGTTAGAGGATCAATTCGAGAAGGATCCTCTACTCTTTTTCCTATCCTTGGATTTAGGCGTTCAAACTTCCTTGATCTTCCCTCTTTCCTTATGATTCTGGCAATTATATCTGCGTAGGGGTCATTGCCGATATTGATCAGTTCTTTCCATGCTAACGCCTTGATCTCAATCTTCGGCAGTGAATTGAATACTTTCAGAGTTCGCCTCAGGTACTGGAGCCCATCTTTTTTCTTGATTATGAATAGCTGCAGTTCTCGATCAAAGAACCAGCTTAATATGCTTCCTGACAGTTTTCCAGTCCCCGGCACCCTCATCTTCTTTTTCAGCTCTAATTCCTTCTGCTCAGCCCTAAACCATAACTTTCTTTTCTCTTCATTCGTTAACTCTCTAACAGGCTCTTCTGTTGATGACTCAACATTTAAAGCAGCATTCACCACTTCTATGTTAACAATATCATTTCCTTCTATCACATATGTATCAGTGATAGGATTTTGTTGAACGATGATTTCATCAGCTTCATCGTCTTCGTCAGCACACACCTCATCATCTGATCTCCAATCAACAATATCTTCAGGCACAAACTCACCCTCTTCCAGCTCTTCCATTTCATCTTCAAAATCAAAACCCAAATCCATCGGGTCGTCATCGAGATCCATGAGTGCATCAATCTTCTCACTTATCTCATACTCCGTAGGTTTAGACGAACTGGCCTCTCCTAATTCTCCTCCCAATTGACTCGGCTCCCCCTGAGACTGAGCATCCTGAGCAGCAGAAAAATCTACTGGCTCATTCTGTCTTTGAGAGCTGGGATCATTGCCTTGGTCATCTTCATCATCATCATCCTCCTTGCGCACTTCTTGATCACGGCACGATGTCTCCCCCTGAGCCTGTAAATTTTTCATTAACTGCTCAATTAGGGAGCGCATCGATCTTATCTCAGCCGATTGATCGATTTCTAAGTTCTCTTCCTGAACTTTTTCCACAATCTTCTTCAATTCAGTATTCTCCTTATTAAGATATGCGTTATGCTTCTGAATTTCACCTATTGCTTTAGTGAGGCCGAAGATTTGGATTTCTTGGAAGTCAACTCGAGCTTTAAGCTGCTAAAACCTTTGATTTTCTGTGTATGAGGATGAAGTTGATGGGATGGATTGAATTGGAGTTGTAATGATCGGCGATGGGATGTACGGTTCATCATGAGGTGGTGGTGGTGGAATGGTGGTTTGAGGGACCTGAGGTTGAGAAATTTGAGGTTGATCTGCTGAAGCTGAAGAGGATCCTTGCATAAATCTATGACGCTTGGCCCGTTGCCTTGTCACTAATGGTGCAACCTCTTCTTCTTCAAAATCAGAGTCATCAGACTCTCGTGATGCTCTACGCCTTGAAGCTTCTTCATTAATTACCACTAATCTAGATCCATAAGTCTCTATCCGAACTGTTGGTTCTGTAGATACGGACTCTGGAGCTTCAACCTCTATCTCCTCCATTTCTTCTGACTCAGTTGCAGACGATGACAAGTCATTACCTGGTTGTTCAGGTTCATATTCATCAATGTCCCTCAACACATCATCTTCTCCCTCTGGAGGCTCTAGCAATTCTCCAATTAATGCTGCAGATATTTCTTCATTGGCGTGAGGACCCGCTTCCCAAATTTCATGTAGTGTTTGATACAGTTGATCAGATTCAATTGGGATATTGGAAGGGCCCGCCTCTTGTACCTCTGTCTGTTGACTTGTGGAAGGCCTAGATTCCTGAGTCTGACTCGCAGTAGCTCTTTGTCGTCTTCTTTGTGGCTGTGCACGTGGTTGTTGTTGTTGTTGCGGTGGCTGTCTAGCTTGAACTTCCACTTCTCCTGCCCGGTTGGCAGTATCTGGTGCTTCAAAATTCCTATCCAAAACAGCTCCAAACAACGGTCGCTCGACGGGAACCGCCAACTTTCCTCTATGCGAGGAGCAATCCGCAAAAATCCTTTTATCCATCACTGCTACGCTTTGAATCTCATTTAGCTGAGGCAAATTCGGCAAGAAAAGCCTGATGAGCATCATTATGAACCGAGGATATAAGAGAAATTGTTGATGCTCTGGAGCCGTGATTTGATGAACGAACTCCGAGAAAAACATTTCCGAAAAGCTGAAGGGATGATTATATACTAAGGCGATCATCCCAGATTGGATCTTCGAGACTATATAGTCAAAACCGGCTTTCTTGGCTGCAAAACAAACCATAAACACATGAGCCAAAAATCTCCATTGGCCAATAAGCCCGCTCTTCATGTAAGATGTCTTCGTAACATCTAAGCTGTAACCCATTCTCTGAAAAGCTGCCTGCCTAATACTTAAGGGAAATTCAATAGGCGCAGACTCTTCTTCCTGAGATCCTAGCTGCAAAACTTGACGCAGCATATCGGCAGAAAACAGCAACGGTTGTCCTGCGATCCTTGTTCTCAGCACTGTCGGGGTGACAGAGCAATCCACCTGAAGATGATCATAGAACTGTCAAACATAGGGAATAACAATCTGAATATTATGAGATAAAGCAAAAGCAATCCTAGATTCCACTAGGAAATCCATCATTTGTCGAAAACCCTGCGCCTCAGGGATATGATGGTCATAAGGAATGACCATATTATGCTTCGGCACGAATACTCGAACAGCCATATCTGCACAATAGATAAACTATTAGAATCATTAAAAATCAATAAACTTGCTTAAATTCAAATTTGTTTTATTTTGAACTTGTTTAAGTACAAAATCTAACACAATTAAATTTCTACAAGTTTAATTAAATTTAAATTGAATAATTTAAATAAAATGACAGATTCGAATAGACAGATTCGAAGACACCCTATTTCGAATTTGATGACAGATTCGAATGTAATGGTCTTCTCGAGTTTACTGACAAACTCGAGAATGGTCATGATCAGATTCGAAAAGTCGTCGGCCCAATTCTTCATCAAAACCCATGATTTTAACCATTTTGAACTTAGAAAATCACATACATTACTCCAACTAGGTTCTAATCACTGATATTTGCCTTTAATTTGACCTTTTATCGTTCCAAACTTGGTTAATTTTGAAAAATCCGATTTCGACCATTAATCCTTCAAAAATTGATGATTTTGATTTAACTGGTGTATAAAACTGCATGAATCTTGTACAACCAAGTTGATTATACCTAGATATATCAGTAGAATCGAACATCCAAGTAAGAAACTCGACAAATTGTCGTTTTTGTGAAAAACGGTAGATTCGAGGAGGTAGATTCGAAGTCGCCAAATAGATTCGAGAGGGTAGATTCGAAAACAGATAAGAGTAATGACAATTACTGTTACCTATTTATAACACCTACCTTCGAATCTATGGCCAAAGTCGAATCTACTGACAGATTCGAAACCACCCAATTTCGAGTTTGTCCTAAACTCGAATTACACCAAATACTTAGAAAAATTTCGAAAATTTTGAAATAACTTCAACTTTTTCAACCTTCTCAACGGTATTGTGTAACGGAATAAACTATGCCTAATCCTTTACCCGAAGCACAAGATTTTCACGCAGTGTTTATTTTATTCAACTATGAATGCACCCTCAGTAATTTTTGACCTTTTTCCTAAGTTAAAAAATAAAATAAAATAAAGTAAAATAAAATAAACTAAGATAAAATAAAATAAAATAAAATAAAATTTTTAAAATTTTGACCAAAAATTTAACTTAGACTTAAACTATATTTATTACAACTTACAATCTATGCTAAACGCTAAACAAAATATTATTGATGAGTATAGCCAAAGAAAGGTTCAATCAGATAGCGATGTCAGATACTCACTTTCAGTACTTAAACTTTCACATTTAAGAATTTTTGATTCCTTTGATTGTTTGTCGTGAAATACCCATTTAGCCGATTGTTGGTATTTACCCCTTTAAACATTCTACATTTCGGAATATCCCTTGGCATTTTTATTTATCAGGAAATTATCTTATGTGACTCAGACATAGACATACTTTTATGATCAAGGCATACAGACAAAGATTCTAACTTGTTGGTATTTGCAAACTTTCTTTAAAAGACAAACATCGGACACAGGTCTGTATTTTCATACAACAAAGTGTCTTAGTTTGACTTAAGGTTTATTATTAAAGCTAGCAAGACAGCGTTGACAGGTCTGTACCGACGTACAACAAAGCGACTTATCTTGCTAACCCGAATCTAAACAGAGGCAACAGGTCTGTACTTACGTACAACAGAGTTACATGTTTTCGACTCTCAATTTTGTATGATTTTTCTATTCTTTCCCCTTTAAGATGTATTTGATGTTGCTATACATCCCCAGAAAGTTTGAATACCTCATTTAGACTCAAAGTTTGTATGTCTTGTACATAAAAATTAAGACCGATTGGTCGTACATCTAAGTTAGTGACACGTTTGACTTTTTCTTGAATGTTTTATTAGCCCTGAGACTCCCTATATGTATTATGCCTACCAACACATCAAACTAAAATAAAGTATAACACTTAGAATTTTAGGTGCATTATGTGTGAAAGTCTAAACACTTAGAGTTTGTAACGATTGTGCTAATTTTCGTCACTTTGAACCTATGCTTCTAAGACTTAACTCCTTTTCTGATATTCTCTTTTTTTTTTTTTTGTATTTTTATGATTTTCTCTCTTTTTTCTTTTGGTTTTCATAAGAAATAGCAATAAAAGAATGTATCCTACTAACTTACTAAAAATAGAAACTTACTAAAAATAGAAACTATCCTAAATAAGCAGACTAACTATAAAAAGAAAGAAATACTACAGCTATAAAAGGAAATAAACTACTACTAAGGTCAAATTACTCTGGGTTGCGCATTCCATTCAGTTGAATTAAATACTCAAACCTTGACTTATCAAATGCTTTGGTAAATAAATCTGCATTATTATCTTCCTTTGCCACTTTTACCAATTTGATTAAGTTCTTTTCAGCACAATCACGAATAAAATGATGTCTAATGTCTATGTGCTTTGTTTTGTTGTGTTTAACTGGATTATTCGTTATAGCAATTGTGGATTGATTGTCTATCCTAATTGGAGTTTGAGTGTAAGCCAAACCGTAATCCCGCAATTGTTGTTGTATCCACAGAACCTGTGAGCAGCAACTACCAGCAGCAACATACTCGGCCTCGCACGTTGACACGGCTACCGACGTGTGTTTCTTGCATTGCCAGGAAACCAGTCTCCCTCCTAGGAATTGACAACCTCCAGTTGTTGATTTGCGCGTCAAGCTGCATCCTCCGTAGTCAGAATCCGTGAACGCCTCCAACTCTAGATCTCCCTCCGCGTGATACCAAAGTCCCAGCTTCGGTTTCGACTTGAGGTATCGCAGATGCCGCTTCACAGCTTTCATATGCATCTCCTTCGGATTCGCTTGAAACCTAGCACAAATACACACAGCAAACATAATGTCAGGTCTTGAAGCAGTTAAATACATAAGTGATCCAATCATGGCCCGATATAATGTCGGATCCACATCGGTATCACTTTCAGTACCCGATCCGAGATTGTGATTCACTTGAATCGGCGTGCTGAAATGGGCAGTCAATTTTGTTCCTTCCATCCCGAAACGTTCTAATATGTCATAGACATACTTCGTCTGATGGATAAACATACCATCCTTCTTCTGGTCAACTTGTAACCCCAAAAAGAAATTTAACTCTCCCATAGCACTCATCTCGAATTTCGACTTCATCACCTTCTCGAAATCTTTGCACATATGTTCGTCTGATGATCCAAAAATGATATCATCGACGTACACTTGTACCAAGATGAAGTGTTCTCCCTTTCTCTTAACAAACAGCGTACTATCTATCCTACCCCGTTCAAACCCGTTCTCTAGCAGATGGTTGGATAGAGTCTCGTACCACGCCCTTGGTGCTTGATGCAATCCATATAGAGCCTTATCTAAACGATATACTCTATCAGGATACTTTGGATCTGTAAATCCGGGCGGCTGTTCTACATACACCAGCTCCTTCACTTTCCCGTAGAGGAAAGCACTCTTAACATCTAGTTGATATACCTTAAAGCCCTTGAAGGAGGCAAATGCCAGAAACAACCTAATGGCTTCCAGCCTTCCTACTGGTGCAAACACCTCATTGTAATCGATTCCCTCCTCTTGGTTGAAACCCTTTACAACTAGCCGAGCCTTGTTGCGAGTGACTATACCCCGATCATCTCTCTTGCACTTAAAAACCCATTTGGTTCCTATTGCAACTTCTCCTCGAAGTAATGGAACTAACTCCCACACTTCTAGTTTCCTAAACTGTGAAAGTTCTTCCTGCATCGCTTCAACCCAGGAGTTATCCTTAAGTGCCATTTGCACATTCTTAGGTTCTACTTGCGATATGAAACACGAATAGAGACAGGTATGATATGCCTCGGAGTCGTTTATCATCGACAACAACACTGTGTTGTTATTTAAACTACTCCTAGTCTTCACACCCTCGTTAGGATTTCATATGATGCTTTCTATAGGATGGTTCTTGTTGATCCTAGAGGTCTCTATCTCGTCAACTCTTAGATTATCTCCTAAGTTGGATCCTATTTCACCTAATGGGGGAACAGGCTCAGTTTCTACATTTTCCTCCTCATGGACATTTTCCTCAGAGTTGGAACTTGTTGCCTGAGTCTGATTCTCAGTGGAAGGTGCTTCTGGATCAGCAACTTCTGGAGATCCATCGACAGTCGTAGTAGGCTCGGATGCGGATTGAAATGTAGTCCTCGGAAAGGTATGACCTTCGTCATTTAGATGTAACGTCGCCATGTCCTTTTCGATTGTACCTGCATTTTCATCCAAAGGAATGTTAAATGACTCAAATAACGTATCATAGTCAAATATCCATTCCGGCAAACCGATCTTTCCACCAATAGTAATCCTCGAGTTTCATCAGCTTAGGCGGAGTGTTTGCCTTCCCGACCTCGTGGTCCATTTCCAGGAATTTTTGAAGATTTGACATCTTTTCGAAAGTAATTGAATTGAACTTAATTAATTTAATTCGAAACTAATTTGAGTTAATTCTTTCGAATCTAGGTTGATTCGAATATAATTAAATTCCAATTTATTTGGGATTATATTCGATTAAGTTTTGTAAGTCAATTAAATTCGAAACTGATGACAGGTTCGAAAATCCCCCAAAGTCGAAGGTTAAGGCAAACTCGAACACTTCAGTAGATTCGAAGCCCTATTCGAAACTAGACTAAACTCGAAGAAAACTCGAATGCAAGCAGACTCGAGACCCCTATCGAATGTAGCACAAACTCGAATTAGACTCGAAACAGTGTTTATCAAACTCGAGAGGAGCGGATTTGGTTAGACTCGAAACTAAGAATAACCCTAATTACTCCTAATAGATTCGAGCGCCTCAAACTCGAAAAATGGCTAACACTTCGATTTCTTTACGTTTTGCAGATTAAATCAATATTTTTACAACGAAAAATACTGATTTCGATTAAAAACGTGAAAAACACAAAGTATTTCCCGGATAAGAATTTGCTAAGCTCGAAAACACACAAAAACACGATTTTGAGAGAAAAACCGTCCAATAGCGTCAAGAAACCTAGAATGTATGTAGATGAACACGAAGAACACCAAGAACACCCCGTAGGCTCTGATACCACTTGTAGGGTCTTGCAACTACAGATCTATCTAGACGCGGAACCGTCAACGAGTGCGGAATCCTCGTTAACGGGTAGACGGAAACAACTCTCACCAGAAACACGGAGACTATCAGAAGCTGCACGAACGACACACGAACGCACCTACGAACTGATTCTCTCCGAAACGGCACTAACACTAATGATAAACTCGAAATCGCTTAATGCTTAATCACTCTCGAATACTGCAAAAAGTCTAATAATATTTCGAGTCTATCCCTAATTATAGAGGCTAATTCGAGTCTGTCATGGGCTAAACTCGAATCCGGCCCAAAGCCCATTCGAGTTTGACCCATCTGACATTCTCGAATCTGCCAAAATGGTCACATTCGAATCTGTCTTGCGACTCATCCGAATCTAACCAGATTCGAATCCTAGTCCTTAGACATTTCGAATTTACCTTTTCATAATTAACTAAGTATTGAACCTTATGTTTTTACATTATGATTGATTTTATCTTTGATCTTTTATGTTTGAACTTCTTGTAATATGTTACATTAAGTTCAAACACACAAACAATAATAATTAACAACCATATATAAACATATATATTTAACACTTGCTAAACCACAATGCTGGATCACTTAGACTGCTATCGTCACACAGGGTGTACCAACATTACCTGATTAGTTTTAACTTAAATTTTATTACTCATGGAATGGAATGCAATTGAATTGAATTGAATATCTGTATATAACCTAGGTTCATGAAATTACCTGATTAGTTTTAACCTAGGTTTTATTACTCATGGAATGGAATGCAATTGAATTGAATTGAATATCTGAATATAACCTAGGTTCATGAAATTACCTGATTAATTTTAACCAAAGTTTTATATCTAATGAAATAGAATGCAATTTAATTGAATTGAATATCTGTATATAACCTAGGTTCATGAAATTACCTGATTAATTTTAACCTAAGTTTTATTACTCATGGAATGGAATGCAATTTAATTGAATTGAATATCTGTATATAACCTAGGTTCATGAAATTATCTGATTAATTTTAACCTAAGTTTTGTTACTCATGAAATGGAATGTAATTGAAGTGAATTGAAATACTGTATATAACCTAGGTTCATGAAATTACCTGATTAATTTTAACCTAAGTTTTATTATTCATGGGGTGGAACACAATTGAATTGAATTGAAAATCTATGTATAACCAATATTCATGAAATTACCTGATTAATTTTAACCTAAGTTTTATTACTCATGGAGTGGAATGAAATTGAATTGAATTGAATATCTGTAATAACCTAGGTCACGACAGATTACCTGATAATTTTAACCAAAGTTATTGCTCATGGAATGGAGAGCAGATGAATTGAAAGGCTTGAGATATCGTTACTTGAGGTGACCTAGGGTTCGATGAATTAGCGCTCGGAGTAATCCTTAACCTAAATCTTTATTACTCATGAGATTCTGCAGCAATTGATTGATGGAATATCTGTTAGGATGAACCTAGGCATGAACATACCTGGATTAATTTGTAACCGTAGAGTTTTATATTCATGAGGGTAACACAATTGGGAAGGTTGAGTGGAGAGGAAGTCGGTGTGAGTAGTACCGAGTTCAGAAGGGGGTGAGCGGGCTGGGAGGTAGATTTGGTGAAGGCCTGAGTGGTTTATTACTCATGGAAGTTGGAATGATAATTGAATGACATTGAATTATCTGTATCATAACTAGGTTCATGAAAATTACTAGCACTTAATTTTAACCAAAGTTCCTATATCTCTGCATGGATGGAATGCAATTTAATTGAGTGAATAATCTGTCATATAAACCTATGTTCATGAAATTACCTCATTAAATTTAACTTAAGTTTTGTTACTCATGGAATGGAATATAATTGAATTGAATTGAAATATTGTATATAACCTAGGTTCATGTAATTACCTGATTAATTTTAACCTAAGTTTTATTACTCATGGAGTGGAATGATATTGAATAGAATTGAATATCTGTATATAACCTAGGTTCATGAAATTACCTGATTAATTTTAACCTAAGTTTTATTACTCATGGAATGGAATGCAATTTAATTGAATTGAATATCTGTATATAACCTAGGTTCATGAAATTATCTGATTAATTTTAACCTAAGTTTTGTTACTCATGGAATGGAATGTAATTGAAGTGAATTGAAATACTGTATATAACCTAGGTTCATGAAATTACCTGATTAATTTTAACCTAAGTTTTATTATTCATGGGGTGGAACACAATTGAATTGAATTGAAAATCTATGTATAACCAATATTCATGAAATTACCTGATTAATTTTAACCTAAGTTTTATTACTCATGGAGTGGAATGAAATTGAATTGAATTGAATATCTGTATATAACCTAGGTTCATGAAATTACCTAATTAATTTTAACCTAAGTTTTATTTCTCATGGAATGGAAAGCAATTGAATTGAATTGAATATCTGTATATAACCTAGGTTCATGAAATTACCTGATTAATTTTAACCAAAGTTTTATTACTCAGCGAATGGAATGCAATTGAATATCTATATATAGCCTAGGTTGATAAAATTACCTGATTAATTTTAACCAAAGTTATATTAGTCGTGGAATTGAATGCAATTGAATTGAATTGAATATCTGTATATAACCTAGGTCCATGAAATTACCTGATTAATTTTAACCAAAGTTTTATTACTCACGGAATGTAATGCAATTGAATTGAATCGAATATCTGTATATAACCAAGGTTCATGAAATTACCTGATTAATTTTAACCTAGGTTTTATTATTCATGGGATGGAACACAATTGAATTGAATTGAAAATCTGTATATAACCTATGTTCATGAAATTACCTGATTAATTTTAACCAAAGTTTTATTATTACTCAGGGAATGGAATGCAATCGAATTGAATTGAATATCTATATATATCCTAGGTTCATCAAATTACCTAATTAATTTTAACCTAAGTTTTATTACTCATGGGATGGAATGCAATTTAATTGAATTGAATATCTGTATAAAACCTATGTTCATGAAATTACCTCATTAAATTTAACCTAAGTTTTGTTACTCATGGAATGGAATGTAATTGAATTGAATTGAAATATTGTATATAACCTAGGTTCATGTAATTACCTGATTAATTTTAACCTAAGTTTTATTACTCATGGAGTGGAATGATATTGAATAGAATTGAATATCTGTATATAACCTAGGTTCATGAAATTACCTGATTAATTTTAACCTAAGTTTTATTACTCATGGAATGGAATGCAATTTAATTGAATTGAATATCTGTATATAACCTAGGTTCATGAAATTATCTGATTAATTTTAACCTAAGTTTTGTTACTCATGGAATGGAATGTAATTGAAGTGAATTGAAATACTGTATATAACCTAGGTTCATGAAATTACCTGATTAATTTTAACCTAAGTTTTATTATTCATGGGGTGGAACACAATTGAATTGAATTGAAAATCTATGTATAACCAATATTCATGAAATTACCTGATTAATTTTAACCTAAGTTTTATTACTCATGGAGTGGAATGAAATTGAATTGAATTGAATATCTGTATATAACCTAGGTTCATGAAATTACCTAATTAATTTTAACCTAAGTTTTATTTCTCATGGAATGGAAAGCAATTGAATTGAATTGAATATCTGTATATAACCTAGGTTCATGAAATTACCTGATTAATTTTAACCAAAGTTTTATTACTCAGCGAATGGAATGCAATTGAATATCTATATATAGCCTAGGTTGATAAAATTACCTGATTAATTTTAACCAAAGTTATATTAGTCGTGGAATTGAATGCAATTGAATTGAATTGAATATCTGTATATAACCTAGGTCCATGAAATTACCTGATTAATTTTAACCAAAGTTTTATTACTCACGGAATGTAATGCAATTGAATTGAATCGAATATCTGTATATAACCAAGGTTCATGAAATTACCTGATTAATTTTAACCTAGGTTTTATTATTCATGGGATGGAACACAATTGAATTGAATTGAAAATCTGTATATAACCTATGTTCATGAAATTACTTGATTAATTTTAACCAAAGTTTTATTATTACTCAGGGAATGGAATGCAATCGAATTGAATTGAATATCTATATATATCCTAGGTTCATCAAATTACCTAATTAATTTTAACCTAAGTTTTATTGCTCATGGGATGGAATGCAATTTAATTGAATTGAATATCTGTATAAAACCTATGTTCATGAAATTACCTCATTAAATTTAACCTAAGATTTGTTACTCATAGAATGGAATGTAATTGAATTGAATTGAAATATTGTATATAACCTAGGTTCATGTAATTACCTGATTAATTTTAACCTAAGTTTTATTACTCATGGAGTGGAATGATATTGAATTGAATTGAATATCTGTATATAACCTAGGTTCATGAAATTACCTGATTAATTTTAACCTAAGTTTTATTTCTCATGGGATGGAATGCAATTGAATTGAATAGAATATCTGTATATAACCTAGGTTTATGAAAGTACCTGATTAATTTTAACCTGAGTTTTATTACTCATTGAATGTAATTAATGCAATTGAATTGAATTGAATATCTGTATATAACCTAGGTTCATGAAATTACCTGATTAATTTTAACCAAAGTTTTATTATTACTCAGGGAATGGAATGCAATCGAATTGAATTGAATATCTATATATATCCTAGGTTCATGAAATTACCTGATTAATTTTAACCTAAGTTTTATTACTCATGGAATGGAATGCAATTTAATTGAATTGAATATCTGTATATAACCTAGGTTCATGAAATTATCTGATTAATTTTAACCTAAGTTTTGTTACTCATGGAATGGAATGTAATTGAAGTGAATTGAAATACTGTATATAACCTAGGTTCATGAAATTACCTGATTAATTTTAACCTAAGTTTTATTATTCATGGGGTGGAACACAATTGAATTGAATTGAAAATCTATGTATAACCAATATTCATGAAATTACCTGATTAATTTTAACCTAAGTTTTATTACTCATGGAGTGGAATGAAATTGAATTGAATTGAATATCTGTATATAACCTAGGTTCATGAAATTACCTGATTAATTTTAACCTAAGTTTTATTTCTCATGGAATGGAAAGCAATTGAATTGAATTGAATATCTGTATATAACCTAGGTTCATGAAATTACCTGATTAATTTTAACCAAAGTTTTATTACTCAGCGAATGGAATGCAATTGAATATCTATATATAGCCTAGGTTGATAAAATTACCTGATTAATTTTAACCAAAGTTATATTACTCGTGGAATTGAATGCAATTGAATTGAATTGAATATCTGTATATAACCTAGGTCCATGAAATTACCTGATTAATTTTAACCAAAGTTTTATTACTCACGGAATGTAATGCAATTGAATTGAATCGAATATCTGTATATAACCAAGGTTCATGAAATTACCTGATTAATTTTAACCTAGGTTTTATTATTCATGGGATGGAACACAATTGAATTGAATTGAAAATCTGTATATAACCTATGTTCATGAAATTACCTGATTAATTTTAACCAAAGTTTTATTATTACTCAGGGAATGGAATGCAATCGAATTGAATTGAATATCTATATATATCCTAGGTTCATCAAATTACCTAATTAATTTTAACCTAAGTTTTATTACTCATGGGATGGAATGCAATTTAATTGAATTGAATATCTGTATAAAACCTATGTTCATGAAATTACCTCATTAAATTTAACCTAAGATTTGTTACTCATGGAATGGAATGTAATTGAATTGAATTGAAATATTGTATATAACCTAGGTTCATGTAATTACCTGATTAATTTTAACCTAAGTTTTATTACTCATGGAGTGGAATGATATTGAATTGAATTGAATATCTGTATATAACCTAGGTTCATGAAATTACCTGATTAATTTTAACCTAAGTTTTATTTCTCATGGGATGGAATGCAATTGAATTGAATAAAATATCTGTATATAACCTAGGTTCATTAAATTACCTGATTAATTTTAACCTGAGTTTTATTACTCATTGAATGTAATTAATGCAATTGAATTGAATTGAATATCTGTATATAACCTAGGTTCATGAAATTACCTGATTAATTTTAACCTAAGTTTTATTATTAATGGGATGGAACACAATTGAATTGAATTGAAAATCTGTATATAACCTATGTTCATGAAATTACCTGATTAATTTTAAGTTAAGGTTTATTACTCATGGAGTGGAATGAAATTCAAATTGAATTGAATATATGTATATAACCTAGGTTCATGAAATTACCTGATTAATTTTAACCTAAGTTTTATTTCTCATGGAATGGAATGCAATTGAATTGAATTGAATATCTGTATATAACCAAGGTTCATAAAATTACCTGATTAATTTTAACCAAATTTTTATTAATCAGGGAATGTAATGCAATTGATTGAATTGAATATCTATATATGACCTAGGTTCATGAAATTACCGGATTAATTTCAACCTAAGTTTTATTATTCATGGGATGGAACACAATTGAATTAAACTGAAAATCTGTATATAACCTATTTCATGAAATTACCTGATTAATTTTAACCTAAGGTTTATTACTCATGGAGTGGAATGAAATTAAATTGAATTGAATATCTGTATATAACCTAGGTTCATGAAATTATCTGATTAATTTTAACCTAAGTTTTATTTCTCATTGAATGGAATGCAATTGAATTGAATTGAATATCTGTATATTACCTAGGTTCATGAAATTACATGATTAATTTTAACAAAATTTTTATTACTCAGGGAATGTAATGCAATTGAATTGAATTGAATATCTGTCACACCCCGTTACCCCGGTTGGCAACGAAGCGCGACGTCGCGGAAGCGTAACCATAATCATAATGAACGACCACTATATGGACGTTTTCAAAAATACATCGGCGTAACTTTAAAAGATATAAATGTTTTACATAACCCAAAATGATAAAGAGAAGTTCGCAAGGTACAGAGATTTAAATACATAATTAAATCATCCAAAATAATGCAAATAAATCTCCGATGGTTTGAAACTGAGTGCGACTCCTTAAATGCGTAAGCTTGAAAATACTACCTATGTGATGGTCTTGCCTTAATTTCGTGAAAATACATGCTAAAATAAGTCAACAATATTGTTGGTGAGCTCATAGGTTTACACGTAAATCTGACTTGTATGGACAACAATAATAGAGATTGAATTTATAAAATCATAAATTCCTTGTTATGTATTACATATAAACCATCATGCAACCGAAGCTTAATTTAAAATGAGTTTGCCCTGTGCAGTATTCCCATACATAATACCGTGTGTTGAATATAAATGCACCCGCTGTTAGCCGACCCGACTAACCCGAGTGGGGGACATGACTCCCAATAGATCTATCCACAATATATTCGCGCTTACAAATAAATGCAATTAACGGTTCATGATATCAGGGCTAATGGAACCACATGTGTAATACATAATAGAAATGAAGATATTTCCGTGTCCATATAAAAACGAAGCATGTATTTCATCCCCAAAACATAACTGTGTGAAAATAGGGGCTATGAGAACTCACCGGGGATTGCGATGGCAAAAATCTAGCGTAAAAAGCTTTTAGCGTAAATGGATGGATGATGCATCGGGTGAGTTTAATCGAGTCCTAAATGATAATAAGGACTTAATATCTCTAATTTATGATGATATATATATTTATAGGTTTTTATGTCTTAAATCACCCAACATTACAAGTTTATAAATAAAATTCGCTTAAAACGTCAAGTTTATATATATATATATATATATATATATATATATATATATATATATATATATATATATATATATATATATATATATATATATATATATATATATATATATATATAATTTTCCAGCTTTTTCGGAGGTTTTTCGGCCTACTTTGAGGTTGTTTTTGACCAAGCTCCAAAATGTTTTAGACTTTGGTTTTCTAGGACATTAAACTACTATATAGAAAGGATTTTTAGAATCAAGAACGGCCATTTTTCGAGATGTTTAGATTGGTGAAAAAGCTCGTTAAAAACCCTATGTTGGCCATTTTTGAGCTGTCAAACTTTCGGTTTCCCAAATAATTTCTGGAGGTCTTAAACTCCAAAATAAATTATGAAAAATTTCTATAGTTAAGACATAGATCTAACTTTTGAGACAATAATCAACTCATTTCGTTGAGTTATGAATTAGTTATGATTTTTTCAAAGTCGATATAAATTTTCTGCCGAAAATCCGCAGTTTTATAAACTTGAAACAACTTATGATTCTTGTTGTTTATTCAAAGACTACTTGTATAAAAGTTGTAAAAGTTATATAACACATATATAACACATGTTTTCATAATATTAACATGTTTATAATGTGTTCATATATTCATATGCACATTTAAAGAAACAACTTAAAAATAAAAACTAGAAACTTATAAGCTTGAGTTTTTATGAAACTTGTTGTTGTTGCTGATTATATATATTATGCAAGACTTATATAAAAATAAATGTATGATGAAATAAGTTAGTATTTACTTACTTTGAAGTATTTAGAATATGATTTTGAGTAGAAGTTGAAATCCTTGCAAGATATGCACCAAAACACTTGATTTTCTTGAAGAACACTTGAAGAACACTTGAATGCACAAGTTTGTGATGTGTGAGTGTATAAATCCGGTTTTGAGAGAAAAAAAGGAGAGGTTTTTGTTGTTTGAAGTGTGGAAAAGAAGTGAGAAATGAGGTCTTATTTATAGGCAAAGTGTTTGGTCTTTCAAATGATGAAAGGCATGGATGAAAAGGTAGAGTGCTCTTTTAAACAAAATGATTGTGTTTAAAGTAATATTAAAAAAATAAAAGTCAACTTCTAATACACACATGGCCTATAGGCCAGCCATACATGTATTATACATGTATTTATATTTTTTTTGTGTATAAATGTATTTAGAAATGTATTCTTGTATTTCCCTTTTCTTGTAATTTCATAAATACTTATGGATGCATTGTTTTAATGAATTGTTTTAGTCTTGCATAATTAATGTTAAGTAATTGTATTAGTGTTTGATTAGTGTTACTAATCATAATTTAATTATGTACTTAGTTCAATTAATCCCTCATATCGTAAATCGATCGGATTAATTAATTTCCCGATTCATCGCACCGATGAATTTGATTCTAATTGAGTTGAATTTCTTCATGAACCTTGTTAATCACTTTGGTTAATTTCTAATGACCACTGATTAGGTTATAATTGGCCATTAAATACTAATTAGGTCGTTGTTGCTAACCTGGTTCAATACCGGATGTTACAGTCTCCCCCTGTTAAGGGAATTTCGTCCCGAAATTTTATCCTGTTTCCTCAGGGGTATTGTTACTTAAGAGTAGATGAGAGTATCTTTGCTTAAACTAGCCTTTGCATGCCTAAGTGAATTGTGGTACATGTCTAGAATTTCCATCTGACCTTGAGGATGGGTATACAACTGTGCTTCAATCCTTTGACCTGACGGTCCATGATTTCAACCGGCTCTTTGATGAAGCGAAATTTATCATTTAGCTGGATCTCTTCCAAGGGGTAACAAGTGTCTCCTCAAACACTTCTTCATATTCGATACATGGAAGGTATTGTGCATGCTGCTAAGCTCTCATCAGTACTCGTTCTCCTAATTAGAACTCAAGGGATTTTCTATTTTCATCTGCATAACTTTCTTACAATCGCAGGCAACTTTTAGTCAGTTTCGTATCTGTACTATCCTTTCGGTTGTTTCGTGAATGATCTTAACGCCAGTGATTTGGCCATTTCCCACTTCTTCCCAATAAATCGGTGATCGACACTTTTGCCCGTAGAGGGCTTCAAACGGAGCAGCTTTAATACTTGAGTGATAGCTATTGTAGTACGATAATTCCACTAAGGCAAATGAGTATCCATTACACAGGCTCTTAATGTATGTTCTGGGGTTTGGATCGTTCTATTATTCTGACCATTGGTCTGAGAGTGATATGTGGTACTCATGTCCAGGTTTGTATCCACAGTTTGCTATAATAATTGCCAAAAGCTTAGCTGTAGATCTGCTATCCATATCAAAAATGATTATAATAGGCACTCCGTGTCCAGAGACGACTTCCTTGAGGTACGTTTGGACTAGCTTATTCATCCTGATGTTCTTCTTGATTGGTAGGAACACGCGGATTTTGTTAGGTGGTCGAATATTACTCAAATGGTTTCTGATGTTGGTCTTAACTTTGGAGCATGTTAGAAATTTTTTGACATATGTGGCAATGTCATCCTTCATGATAGGCCACCTGTATAGTTCCCTATGATACATTTTATCGGATCCGGGGTGAACGACATATCTTGATTTGTGTCTATCATCCGTAACCAGTTTTCTTACTCTATCAAAAACAGGGTAACCAGACTCTATTCGAGAAGTATATATTTCCATTAACCCTTATTCCAAACTATTTATCCATTCTGTGCAAGGTTTTATTTTTCATATTTTCCTCCTTAATAACTTCATGAACTAAGAAAGGAGGGTTTGGTTGAGTGGTTATAACTATGGCTGGTACTCTTAACGGCTTAACTCATTTCTTTCGGCTATGAGCGTCTGCAACCACATTAGTTTTCCTCAGGTGATAACGAATCTCACTGTTGCAACCACTTATTAGCTCTATCAACGATGTTACCTAATATTTGACTCTTTCTGGTTCAAGATGTGTTGGAGGCTCTTAGGGTCCGTGAGTGTAATACACTTCTTACCGTACAACTAATGTCTTCAAGTCTTAAGGGTAAAGACTACTATTCCAAGATCTAGATCATGCGTTGTGTAATTCACCTCGTGAACCTTAAGTTTTCATGAAGTATAAGCTATGACCTTATCTTTCTACATCAGCCCATTGTGTGAAGTGTCATAGTAATCTATAAATTTCTCGTTCCTCTTAGGTATGGACAAAATAGGCGCGTTGCACAGTTTGTGCTTTAATAACTGAAATGATATCTCCTGATCCTTGCTCCAATCATACTTAATGTCTTTTCGGGTCAGTTTTGTTAGAGTTCTGGTGATCTTTGAAAAAATTTCTTATAATAAGTGGCAAGTCTTAAGGACTGTCGTATCTCTATGGGGGTTCTAAGAGTTGACCAATTCCTGATAGCCTCGATCTTTGCGGGGTCGACTTGGATTCCTTTACTATTGTTCACGTGACCGAGGGATTTCACCTCTCCTAACCAAAATTCAAATTTAGAAAGCTTAGCATATAGTTGTTCTTTCTCCGATAATTCCAGAATCATTCTTAAATGTTGCTCATGCTCCTTCTCGTTTCGTGAGTAGATTAAAAGTCATTCATGAATACAATCACAAATTTGTCTAAATAAGGTTTGCACACCCGATGAGGTCCATGAGTACCGTTGGGGACACTGGTTAATCCAAACGGCATTAATAGGAATTTATGATGACCGAAATGGAATCTGAAAGCTGTCTTTGGAACATCTTTCTTGTGAACTCTAACCTGATGATAACCAGACCTTAGGTCGATCTTCGAATAGAAGCTTAATTCTTGGAGTTTTGTCAAACAAGTCATTGATCCTTGGAAGTGGGTATTGGTTCTTTTAGCTTATTTAACTTCTCGGTAATTGATGCACATCCCGAAAGTTCCATCCTTCTCCTTTAGGAACAAAACTGGAGCTCCTCCAAAGTGAGGAACTCGGTTTGATAGGCCCTTTATCTAAGAGCTCCTACAGTTGGTAAGACGATTCTTACACTATTGATGGGGCTAATCGGCATTGTGCTCGAGCCACTGGTACCGCACCTGATACTAGGCCTATTTTTGAATTTGACTTACCTCGATGTTGGGAGTTCAAGTAAGTGTTCTGGAAAAACTTTGGGGTAACCATAAATAATAAGAATATTTTCGAGCCGCTTTCCCTTTGGCTCCCTCTCTATCAACACTTCAGGGTCCTAATGCTAGAGATGATGCTTACTTTGGTATTTCTTTCTTTGCGTTGGACAGTAAGGACCTTCTTATTGGCTAAAGGTATATGAACCGTGTTCTTGTTGCATACTATTTTCACACGATTTTCGATAGCCAATCCATGCCTATGACCACGTAAACACTTCCCAGTTTGATGGGTATCATGTCTGTTTCAAAGAGTCGGCCTACTAATTCAAAGGAGCATCCTCGACTTATATTATTTGTCTTAAGCGTCTCACTGTCATCAACCTCAATAGCATAAGTAGCAGTTAATGGAATTTATCTGCTTAGTGAACTTAGTGGATATAAAGCTCCTATCAGCACCAGTATCAAATAGTAGAAATGCATAAGTGGTATCTAATGGGGTAAGAGGATAAGTCTACGGGTTTGAAATTTCTTAGGCAGATAGTCACAGCTTTATCTTTTCCTACGCAGAGTTGTAGTTAAAACTTAATTCCTCATAAAAGTTCTTGAACGAAAATGTTTGTAGTGTGTGTGTGTGTGTGTATCCGGTTTTGAGAGTGAAAAAAGAGAGATTTTGGTGTGAAAATAATGAAAGGGAAGGTCTCTATTTATAGACAAAGTCTTGGTCTTTCAAATGGAGGTTGAGTGCACACTCGGTTGAATTGAAAGAGAATGGTGAAATGAAAGGGAATGGAGAAAGGAGATTTGATGTAGATGGTGCATGGTGCATGGTCTTCTTAATATAAAATTGAAAATCAAGTGTGTGTGTGTGTGTGTGTGTGTGTGTGTGTGTGTACTATGAGGGCTGGCCATGTGAAGGTATTTTCCATGTATTTTCCATTTTTTTTGTGTAAATGTATTTAGAATGTATTCTTGTATTTCCCTTTTTATGTAATTTCATAAATAGTTATGGATGCATTGTTTTAATGAATTGTTTTAGTCTTGCATAATTAATATTAAGTAATTGTATTATGTATTATTAGTGTTACCAATCATAATTTAATTACGTACTTAGTTGAATTAATCCTTCATATCGTAAATTGATCGGATTAATTGTTTTCTTATTCATCGCACTGATGAATTTGATTCTAATTGAGTTGAATTTTCTAATGAACCTTGTTAATCACTTGATTAATTTCTAATGACCACTGATTAGGTTATAATTGCCTATTAAATACAGATTAGGTCGTATATGCTAACCTGGTTTAATGCCGGATGTTACAGTCTCCCCCTGTTAAGGGAATTTCGTCCCGAAATTAGCTCGTGTTCTCCACTGCTTGAGTATTTGAGAACAGATGAGGGTATTTTTCCCGGATATGATCTTTGCATTCCCACGTAAACTCAGGACCTCACATAGAGTTCCATCTGACTTTTATTATCGGGATCCGGCTGTGCTTTAGTTTCTTGACTTCTCGGTCCATTATTTCCAAATGTTTTTCAACGAAGTTCAACTTATCGTCTAACTCCAGCTCGTCCATGGGTATGACGAGTGTTTCATCAGCCAGGCATTTCTTAAGGTTGGATACGTGGACGGTATTGTGCATGCTGCTAAGCTCTGGTGGTAGCTCTAAACAATAAGCTACTAGTCGAATGTAACGAGGATTCAGTTATCCTTGATTTGCAAATCGTATCACGGCCTTCCATGGCGAGACTTTCATCGGTACTCTTTCTCCTAATTGAACCCAAGGGAATTTCTTCTTACGCCCACATAACTTTTCTGACGATCGGGAGTAGCTTTTAGTCGGTTCCGTATCTATACTATCTTTTCAGTGGTCTCAAGTATGGTTTCTGGGCCAAAGGCTTGACTATCCCTGACCTTGGCATATCAAAGGGGTGATCGACACTTTTGTCTGTACAGGGCCTCAAATGGAGCAACCTTAAACCGTGTGTGATAGCTGTTGTTGTATGATAATTCTTCTAATGGTAATTGAGTATCCCAACACTTCCCAAAATCCATTACACATGCTCTTAAGTTAGGTTCTAGGGTTTGAATCTTTCTTTCATTTTGACCATCAGTCTAATGGTGATAGGTGGTACTCATGTCCAAGTTTGTACCCAAAGCTTGCTGTACGTTTGCCAAAAATCTAGATGTGAATCTGCTACCCGTATCCGAAATGATTGAAATAGGCACTCCGTGTCCGGAGACGACTTCCTTGAGGTACGTTTTGACTAACTTATTCATCTGGTTGTTCTCCTTGACTGGTAGGAATGCGCGGATCTTGTTAGGCGGTCGACTATTACCCAAATGGTTTTTGATGTTTGGTCTTAACTTTGGAGCATGATAGGAATTTGTTGACATATGTGGCAACGTCATCCTTCATGTTAGCCCACCTGTATAGTTCCTTGAAGTCATGATACATTTTATCGGATCCAGGGTGAACGACATATCCTGATTTGTGTCCTTCATCCATAGCCAGCTTTCTTATTCCACCAAACAGAGATATCAGATTCCATTAATGAAATATTGATGTTGTTTTCTTTATTAGCCCTTATCCCAAACTATTTTTCCATTCTGTGCAGGGCTTCATTGTTCATATTTTCCTCCTTAACAACTTCTACTTGTGCATCATGAACTAAGGGAAGAAGGTTTGGTTGAATGGTTATAACTAGGGCTTGTACTCTTAATGGCTTAGCTCGTTCCTTTCGGCTCTGAGCGTCTGCAACCACATTAGTTTTCCTCAGGTGATAACGATTTTTCACAGTTGCAATCACTTATTAGCTTCATCCAATGGCACTACTTCATATCCGACTCTTTCTGGTTCAAGATGTGTTGGAGCCCTTATGGTCTGTGACTGTAGTACACTTGTTACCATACAACTAATGTCTCCAAGTCTTAAAGATAAAGACTACTGCTCCAAGATCTAGATCATGCGTTGTGTCATTCACCTAGTGAACCTTAAGTTTTCATAAGTATAAGCTATGACCCTATCTTTCTATATCAACCCATTGTGTGAAGCGTCACAGTAATCTACAAATTTCTTGCTTCTCTTGGATAAAATAAGCGCGCTGCATAGTTTATGCTTTAATAACTGATATGATGTGTCTTGATCCTTGCCCCAATCATACTTAATGTCTTTTCGGGTTAGTTTTGTTAGGGCTCCGGTGATCCTTGAGAAATTTTTAATAATTGCCTATAATAAGTGGCGAGTCTTAAGAACTGTCGTATCTCTATGGGGGTCTAAGGGTTGACCAATTCATGATAGCCTCGATCTTTGCGGGGTCGACTTGGATCCCTTTGCTATTGATCTCGTGCCCGAGAAATCTTACCTATCTTAGCCAAAAGTCAAACTTAGAAAGCTTGGCATATAGTTGTTCTTTCTTCAACAACTCTAGAATCAGTCTTAAGTGTATGCTCGAGCTCCTCCTTGTTTTGTGAGTAGATTAAGATGTCATTCATGAATAAAATCACGAATTTGTCTAGATAAGGTTTGCACACCTGATTTATGAGGTCCATGAATACCGTTAGGGCAGTGGTTAATTCAAATGGAATTAATAGGAATTTATGATGACCGTGACGGAATCTGAAGGCTGTCTTTGGACTATCTTTCTTGTGAACGCTAACCTGATGATAACCAGACCTTAGGTCGATCTTCAAATAGAAGCTTAATTCTTGGAGTTTGGTCAAACAAGTCATTGATCCTTGTGAGAGGATATCGACTCTCTTAGTTTATTTAGCTCTCGGTAATTGATGCACATTCTGAAGGTTCCATCCTTCTTCTTTATAAACAAAATTGGAGCTCCTCCAAAGCGAGAAACTCGGTTTGATAACCCTTTTATCTAAGAGCTCCTACGGTTGGTTGGACGATTCTTACAATATTGATGGGGCTAATCGGCCTGGTGCTCGAGCCACTGGTGCAGCACCTGATACTAGGCCGATTTTTGATCCTCGATGTTGGCAGTTCAGGTATGTGTTCTTGAAAAACTTTGGGGTAACCATAAATAATAAGAATATTTTCGAGCCGCTTTTCCTTTGGCTCCCTTTCTGTCAACACTTCAGGGCCCTAATGCTAGGGATGATGCTTACTTTGGTATTTCTTTTTTTTTTTTTTGCCTTGGACAGTAAGGACCTTCTTATTGGCTAAAGGTATATGAACCGTCTTCTTGTTGCACACTATTTCTGCACGATTCTTCGATAGTCAATCCATGTCTATGACCACGTCGAAACATCCCAGTTTGACGGGCATCAAGTCTATTTCAAAGAGTTGGCCTACTAATTCTAAGGAGCATCCTCGACTTATATTATTCGTCTTAAGCGTTTTACTGTCATCAACTTCAATAGCATAACTGGCACTTAATGGTGTAAGAATGGAATTTATCTGCTTACTGAACTTAGTGGATATAAAGCTCCTATCAGCACCGGTATCAAATAGTAGAAATGCATAAGTGGTATTTAATGGGGTAAGAGGATAAGTCTATGGGTTTGAAATTTCTTAGGCAGATTGTCGTATTACATATCCTCATGCTCCTAGTTATAGATAAAACTTAGTTTTTCATTAAAATGTTGGATACCTAATCTTTGTACATGATATGGTCGGAATTTTCCGATAAATTCTTAAGCCTTACACACCATAAGATGTATCAGATAGTAAATCCTAGAGAAATACTATAAAAGGGTACTAAGTATGAGATGCCTCCGGGGTTTCCTCGTACTCCAGAGTGTTAAGTCGTTGGGTTAGTTCTGCACTGCGGGCTTTAGGCGCTGTCACAATTCCTTGATTCCGTCTTGTTGAATCGCCTGGGTATTCTGGTTGGCCTAAGGTTTATTGGGGGTTTGCATTTCCTCCTGCTTAATCCTTACAAAGATCTCACCGATCTCTTGGTGGATTTTGTCGAAATTGGAGGTCGTGTCTGGCGGCCCTTGCCACCAATAGAGGCACCGTTTGTTACATAGGTTTTTTGGTAAGTGTCGGCACTTGAGAGGAAGATGGTGTTCCGACTTCAAACTGGCCTTGGATCCCTTCCTCGTTTCTCCACTCTTGGAGTGTGTGAGGCATCCATCCCCACTTTCTTACGTTTGCCCGTTACTATTGCGACGGGCTTGGCTAATGGGCAGGTACCGGGATAGACTCTCGTTGTGCTAGTCACACCCTTTTCCTAGGGGTGAACTTCCTTAATGGTCCATTGGGATGGTTTCAGTGGTGGTGATGGTGGAGCAATTTATGCTGCAGGGTTACAGTTGCCCTCCTTGTGTTTTGACGGGTCCATTACATAGTCATTGATTGGGTCTGGGTGGGTTCCCGATCCAAAGTACACCTCAGTGTCACCTTGGCTTCCTTGTTCCATGGGTGAGAATTCATCTTCTGAGTCAAAGAGGATAATAACCGTTTTGTTCGACATGTTATTTTCAGCAATGTCCATATATGTGTTCATAGTTCTTAAAGAAAGTTTAGGTTTTGTAACAGTTATAGTCTAGGTACTAATGCAACCTAGTTCACTATAACTATGGCTCTGATACCAATCTGTCACACCCCGTTACCCTGGTTGGCAACGAAAAGTGACGTCGCGGAAGCGTAACCATAATCATAACGAACGACCACTATATGGACGTTTTAAAAAATACATTGATTTAACTTCAAATATAAATATTGTTTTACATAACCAAAATACAGCGAAGTAGTTCTTAAAATACCGAGATTTAAATACACGATTTAGTTTATCCGGAAAGATGCATGTAAATCTCCGAGTTTGAAAATGATGCGACTCCAAAATGAACGGAAGCCTTGGAATACTTCCGAGGAATGTGCATGTCTTAAACACCTGAAAATACATGATAAAATACGTCAACAAATTGTTGGTGAGCTCATAGGTTTACGCGAAAAGACCAGTTGTATGGACATTATCAGATGAGTTGAATTTATAAAATCATAAATTCCATGTATGTATTACATAAACCATCATGCAACCGAAGCTTAATTAAATGAGTTTGCCCTGTGCAGTATCCCCGACTGTAATACCGTGTGTTAAATATATTTGCACTCGCTGTTAGCCGACCCGAACTAACCCGAATGGGAGACATGACTCCCGATAGATGTATCCACAATATATTCGCGCTTGCAAATAAATGCAATTAACGGTTCATGATATGAGGGCTGATGGATCCAAACATGTAATACATATAAGAAATAAACAGTTTTGATGTCCATATGAAAACAGTGCATGTATTTCCACCCCAATCAATAGTGAAAATAGGGGCTATGAAGACTCACCGAGATTGCGATGGCAAAAACGAGCGTAAAAAGCTATTTAGCGTAAATGGATGGGTGATGCGTCGAGCGAGATTAATCGAGTCCTAAATGATAGTAAGGACTTAATATCTCTAATATATGATAATATATATATATTTATTGATTCTTATCTATATATATATATATATATATATATATATATATATATATATATATATATATATATATATATATATATATATATATATAATTTTCCATCTTTTTCGGAGGTTTTTCGGCCTACTTTGAGGCTGTTTTTGACCAAGATCCAAAATGTTTTAGACTTTGGTTTTCTAGGACATTAAACTACTATATACGAAGGATTTTTAGAATCAAGAACGGTCATTTTTCGATATGTTTAGGTTGGTGAAAAAGCTCGTTGAAAACCCTATGTTGGCCATTTTTGAGCTGTCAAACTTTCGGTTTCCCAAATAATTTCTGGAGGTCTTAAACTCCAAAATAAATTATGAAAACTTCCAGATCCATAGTTAAGACATAGATCTATCTTTTGAGACAAGAATCAACTCATTTCTAAAAGTTATGAATTAGTTATGATTTTTCAAAGTCGATATAAATTTTCTGCCGAAAATCCGCAGTTTATAAACTTGAAATAACTCATGATTCTTGTTGTTTATTCTAAGACTACTTGTATAAAAGTTATAAAACACATATATATCACTTGTTTTCATAATATTTACACTTATATGATGTGTTTATATATTTATAAACACATTTGAAGAAACAACTTAAAAACAAAAACTAGAAATTTATAAACTTGAGTTTTTATGAAACTTGTTGTTGTTGGTGATTATATATATTATGCAAGACTTATATAAACATAAATATAAGATGAAATAATCTAGTATTTACTTATTTTGAAGTGTTAGGAGTATGAAATTGAGAAGAAGTTGGAACTCTCTATTTATAGACAAAGTCTTGGTCTTTCAAATGGAGGTTGAGTGCACACTTGGTTGAATAGAAATAGAATGGTGAAATGAAAGGGAATGGAGAAAAGAGATTTGATGTAGATGGTGCATGGTCTTCTTAATATAAAATTGAAAATCAAGTGTGTGTGTGTGTGTGTGTGTGTGTGTGTACTATGAGGGCTGGCCATGTGAAGGTATTTTCCATTTTTTTTTTTTGTATAAATGTATTTAGAATGTATTCTTGTATTTCACTTTTTATGTAATTTCATAAATAGTTATGGATGCATTGTTTTAATGAATTGTTTTAGTCTTGCATAATTAATGTTAAGTAATTGTATTAGTGTATGATTAGTGTTACCAATCATAATATAATTACGTACTTAGTTGAATTAATCCTTCATATCGTAAATTGATCGGATTAATTGATTTCCCGATTCATCGCACCGATGAATTTGATTCTAATTGAGTTGAATTTTCTAATGAACCTTGTTAATCACTTGATTAATTTCTAATGACCACTGATTAGGTTATAATTGCCTATTAAATACAGATTAGGTCGTATATGCTAACCTGGTTTAATGTCGGATGTTACACTGATTAATTTTAACCTAAGTTTTATTTCTCATGGAATGGAAAGCAATTGAATTGAATTGAATATCTGTATATAACCTAGGTTAATGAAATTACCTGATTAGTTTAACCAAAGTTTTATTACCCAGAGAATGGAATTCAATTGAATTGAATTGAATATCTATATATAGCCTAGGTTCATGAAATTACCCGATAAATTGTAACCAAAGTTATATTACTCATGGAAAGGAATGCAATTGATTTGAATTGAATATCTGTATATAACCTAGGTCCATGAAATTACCTGATTAATTTTAACCTAAGTTTTTTTACTCACGGAATGTAATGCAATTGAATTGAATTGAATATCTGTATATAACCTAGGTTCATGAAATTACCTCGTTAATTTTAACCTAGGTTTTATTATTCATGGGATGGAACACAATTGAATTGAATTGAAAATCTGTATATAACCTATGTTCATGAAAGTACCTGATTAATTTTAACCTAAGTTTTATTACTCATGGAGGGGAATTAAATTGAATATCTGTGTATAACCTAGGTTCATGAAATTACCTGATTAATTTTAACCTAAGTTTTATTGCTCATGGAATGGAATTCAATTGAATTGAATTGAATATCTGTATATAACCTAGGTTCATGAATTTACCTGATTAATTTTAACCTAAGTTTTATTACTCATGAAATGTAATGCATTTGAATTGAATTGAATATCTGTATATAACCTAGGTTCATGAAATTACCTGATTAATTTTAACCTAAGTTTTATTATTCATGGGATGGAACACAATTGAATTGAATTGAAAATCTGTATATAACGTATTTTCGTGAAATTACCTGATTAATTTTAACCTAAGTTTTATTACTCATGGAGTGGAATGAAATTGAATTGAATTGAATATCTGTATATATAACCTAGGTTCATGAAATTACCTGATTAATTTTAACCTAAGTTTTATTTCTCATGGAATGGAATGCAATTGAATTGAATTGAATATCTGTATATAACCTAGGTTCATGAAATTACCTGATTAATTTTAACCAAATTTTTATTACTCAGGGAATGTAATGCAATTGAATTGAATTGAATATCAATATATAACATAGGTTCATGAAATTACCAGATTAATTCTAACCTAAGTTTTATTACTCATGGAATAGAATGCAATTGAGTTGAATTGAATATCCATATATAACCTAGGTTCATGAAATTACCGTATTAAATTTAACCTAAGTTTTATTACTCATTGAATAGAATGCAATTGAGTTGAATTGAATATCTATATATAACCTAGGTTCATGAAATTACCTGATTAATTTTAACCTAAGTTTTATTTCTCATGGAATGAAATGCAAGTTAATTGAATTGAATATCTGTATATAACCTAGGTTCATGAAATTACCTGATTAATTTTAACCTAAGTTTTATTTCTCATGGAATGGAAAGCAATTGAATTGAATTGAATATCTGTATATAACCTAGGTTAATGAAATTACCTGATTAGTTTAACCAAAGTTTTATTACTCAGAGAATGGAATTCAATTGAATTGAATTGAATATCTATATATAGCCTAGGTTCATGAAATTACCCGATTAATTGTAACCAAAGTTATATTACTCATGGAAAGGAATGCAATTGATTTGAATTGAATATCTGTATATAACCTAGGTCCATGAAATTACCTGATTAATTTTAACCTAAGTTTTTTTACTCACGGAATGTAATGCAATTGAATTGAATTGAATATCTGTATATAACCTAGGTTCATGAAATTACCTCGTTAATTTTAACCTAGGTTTTATTATTCATGGGATGGAACACAATTGAATTGAATTGAAAATCTGTATATAACCTATGTTTATGAAATTACCTGATTAATTTTAACCTAAGTTTTATTACTCATGGAGTGGAATTAAATTGAATATCTGTGTATAACCTAGGTTCATGAAATTACCTGATTAATTTTAACCTAAGTTTTATTGCTCATGGAATGGAATGCAATTGAATTGAATTGAATATCTGTATATAACCTAGGTTCATGAATTTACCTGATTAATTTTAACCTAAATTTTATTGCTCATGGAATGTAATGCATTTGAATTGAATTGAATATCTGTATATAACCTAGGTTCATGAAATTACCTGATTAATTTTAACCTAAGTTTTATTATTCATGGGATGGAACACAATTGAATTGAATTGAAAATCTGTATATAACGTATTTTCGTGAAATTACCTGATTAATTTTAACCTAAGTTTTATTACTCATGGAGTGGAATGAAATTGAATTGAATTGAATATCTGTATATATAACCTAGGTTCATGAAATTACATGATTAATTTTAACCTAAGTTTTATTTCTCATGGAATGGAATGCAATTGAATTGAATTGAATATCTGTATATAACCTAGGTTCATGAAATTACCTGATTAATTTTAACCAAATTTTTATTACTCAGGGAATGTAATGCAATTGAATTGAATTGAATATCAATATATAACCTAGGTTCATGAAATTACCAGATTAATTCTAACCTAAGTTTTATTACTCATGGAATAGAATGCAATTGAGTTGAATTGAATATCCATATATAACCTAGGTTCATGAAATTACCGTATTAAATTTAACCTAAGTTTTATTACTCATTGAATAGAATGCAATTTAGTTGAATTGAATATCCATATATAACCTAGGTTCATGAAATTATCTGATTAATTTTAACCTAAGTTTTATTTCTCATGGAATGAAATGCAAGTTAATTGAATTGAATATCTGTATATAACCTAGGTTCATGAAATTACCTGATTAATTTTAACCTAAGTTTTATTTCTCATGGAATGGAAAGCAATTGAATTGAATTGAATATCAGTATATATAACCTAGGTTCATGAAATTACCTAATTGATTTTAACCAAAGTTTTTTTACTCAGGGAATGGAATGTAATTGAATTGAATTGAATATCTATATATAACCTAAGTTCATGAAATTACCTGATTAATTTTAACCGAAGTTATATTACTCGTGGAATGGAATACAATTGAATTGAATTAAATATCTGTATATAACCTAGGTTCATGAAGTTACCTGATTAATTTTAACCTAAATTTTATTACTCATGGAATGTAAGGCATTTGAATTGAATTGAATATCTATATATAACCTAGGTTCATGAAATTACCTGATTAATTTTAACCTAAGTTTTAATTCTCATGAAATGGAATGCAATTGAATTGAATATCTGTATATTACCTAGGTTCATGAAATTACCTGATTAATTTTAACCAAAGTTTTATTACTCAGGGAATGGAATGCAAATGAATTGAATTGAATATCTATATATAACCTAGGTTCATGAAATTACCTGATTAATTTTAACCAAAGTTATATTACTCGTGGAATGGAATACAATTGAATTGAATTGAATATCTGTATATAACCTAGGTCCATGAAATTACCTGATTACATTTAACCTAAGTTTTATTACTCACGGAATGTAATGCAATTGAATTGAATTGAATATCTGTATATAACTTAGGTTCATGAAATTACCTGATTAATTTTAACCTAGGTTTTATTATTCATGGGATGGAACACAATTGAATAGAATTGAATATCTGTGTATAACCTAGGTTCATGAAATAACCTGATTAATTTTAACCTAAGTTTTATTGCTCATGAAATTGAATGCAATTGAATTGAATTGAATATCTGTATATAACCTAGGTCCATGAAATTACCTGATTAATTTTAACCTAAGTTTTTTTACTCACGGAATGTAATGCAATTGAATTGAATTGAATATCTGTATATAACCTAGGTTCATGAAATTACCTCGTTAATTTTAACCTAGGTTTTATTATTCATGGGATGGAACACAATTGAATTGAATTGAAAATCTGTATATAACCTATGTTCATGAAATTACCTGATTAATTTTAACCTAAGTTTTATTACTCATGGAGTGGAATTAAATTGAATATCTGTGTATAACCTAGGTTCATGAAATTACCTGATTAATTTTAACCAAAGTTTTATTGCTGATGGAATGGAATGCAATTGAATTGAATTGAATATCTGTATATAACCTAGGTTCATGAATTTACCTGATTAATTTTAACCTAAATTTTATTGCTCATGGAATGTAATGCATTTGAATTGAATTGAATATCTGTATATAACCTAGGTTCATGAAATTACCTGATTAATTTTAACCTAAGTTTGATTATTCATGGGATGGAACACAATTGAATTGAATTGAAAACTGTATATAACGTATTTTCGTGAAATTACCTGATTAATTTTAACCTAAGTTTTATTACTCATGGAGTGGAATGAAATTGAATTGAATTGAATATCTGTATATATAACCTAGGTTCATGAAATTACATGATTAATTTTAACCTAAGTTTTATTTCTCATGGAATGGAATGCAATTGAATTGAATTGAATATCTGTATATATAACCTAAGTTTTATTACTCATGGAATAGAATGCAATTGAGTTGAATTGAATATCCATATATAACCTAGGTTCATGAAATTACCGTATTAAATTTAACCTAAGTTTTATTACTCCTTGAATAGAATGCAATTGAGTTGAATTGAATATCCATATATAACCTAGGTTCATGAAATTACCTGATTAATTTTAACCTAAGTTTTATTACTCATGGAATGTAACGCATTTGAATTGAATTGAATATCTGTATATAACCTAGGTTCATGATATTACCTGATTAATTTTAACCTAAGTTTTAGTTCTCATGGAATGGAATGCAATTGAATTGAATTGAATATCTGTATATTACCTAGGTTCATGAAATTACCTGATTAATTTTTACCAAAGTTTTATTACTCAGGGAATGGAATGCAATTGAATTGAATTGAATATCTATATATAACCTAGGTTCATAAAATTACCTGATTAATTCTAACCAAAGTTATATTACTCGTGGAATGGAATACAATTGAATTGAATTGAATATCTGTATATAACCTAGGTCCATGAAATTACCTGATTACATTTAACCTAAGTTTTATTACTCACGGAATGTAATGCAATTGAATTGAATTGAATATCTGTATATAACTTAGGTTCATGAAATTACCTGATTAATTTTAACCTAGGTTTTATTATTCATGGGATGGAACACAATTGAATAGAATTGAATATCTGTGTATAACCTAGGTTCATGAAATTACCTGATTAATTTTAACCTAAGTTTTATTGCTCATGGAATTGAATGCAATTGAATTGAATTGAATATCTGTATATAACCTAGGTCCATTAAATTACCTGATTAATTTTAACCTAAGTTTTTTTACTCACGGAATGTAATGCAATTGAATTGAATTGAATATCTGTATATAACCTAGGTTCATGAAATTACCTCGTTAATTTTAACCTAGGTTTTATTATTCATGGGATGGAACACAATTGAATTGAATTGAAAATCTGTATATAACCTATGTTCATGAAATTACCTGATTAATTTTAACCTAAGTTTTATTACTCATGGAGTGGAATTAAATTGAATATCTGTGTATAACCTAGGTTCATGAAATTACCTGATTAATTTTAACCTAAGTTTTATTGCTCATGGAATGGAATGCAATTGAATTGAATTGAATATCTGTATATAACCTAGGTTCATGAATTTACCTGATTAATTTTAACCTAAATTTTATTGCTCATGGAATGTAATGCATTTGAATTGAATTGAATATCTGTATATAACCTAGGTTCATGAAATTACCTGATTAATTTTAACCTAAGTTTTATTATTCATGGGATGGAACACAATTGAATTGAATTGAAAATCTGTATATAACGTATTTTCGTGAAATTACCTGATTAATTTTAACCTAAGTTTTATTACTCATGGAGTGGAATGAAATTGAATTGAATTGAATATCTGTATATATAACCTAGGTTCATGAAATTACATGATTAATTTTAACCTAAGTTTTATTTCTCATGGAATGGAATGCAATTGAATTGAATTGAATATCTGTATATAACCTAGGTTCATGAAATTACCTGATTAATTTTAACCAAATTTTTATTACTCAGGGAATGTAATGCAATTGAATTGAATTGAATATCAATATATAACCTAGGTTCATGAAATTACCAGATTAATTCTAACCTAAGTTTTATTACTCATGGAATAGAATGCAATTGAGTTGAATTGAATATCCATATATAACCTAGGTTCATGAAATTACCGTTTTAAATTTAACCTAAGTTTTATTACTCATTGAATAGAATGCAATTTAGTTGAATTGAATATCCATATATAACCTAGGTTCATGAAATTATCTGATTAATTTTAACCTAATTTTATTTCTCATGGAATGGAATGCAAGTTAATTGAATTGAATATCTGTATATAACCTAGGTTCATGAAATTACCTGATTAATTTTAACCTAAGTTTTATTTCTCATGGAATGGAAAGCAATTGAATTGAATTGAATATCAGTATATATAACCTAGGTTCATGAAATTACCTAATTGATTTTAACCAAAGTTTTTTTACTCAGGGAATGGAATGTAATTGAATTGAATTGAATATCTATATATAACCTAAGTTCATGAAATTACCTGATTAATTTTAACCGAAGTTATATTACTCGTGGAATGGAATACAATTGAATTGAATTAAATATCTGTATATAACCTAGGTTCATGAAGTTACCTGATTAATTTTAACCTAAATTTTATTACTCATGGAATGTAAGGCATTTGAATTGAATTGAATATCTATATATAACCTAGGTTCATGAAATTACCTGATTAATTTTAACCTAAGTTTTAATTCTCATGAAATGGAATGCAATTGAATTGAATATCTGTATATTACCTAGGTTCATGAAATTACCTGATTAATTTTAACCAAAGTTTTATTACTCAGGGAATGGAATGCAATTGAATTGAATTGAATATCTATATATAACCTAGGTTCATGAAATTACCTGATTAATTTTAACCAAAGTTATATTACTCGTGGAATGGAATACAATTGAATTGAATTGAATATCTGTATATAACCTAGGTCCATGAAATTACCTGATTACATTTAACCTAAGTTTTATTACTCACGGAATGTAATGCAATTGAATTGAATTGAATATCTGTATATAACTTAGGTTCATGAAATTACCTGATTAATTTTAACCTAGGTTTTATTATTCATGGGATGGAACACAATTGAATAGAATTGAATATCTGTGTATAACCTAGGTTCATGAAATTACCTGATTAATTTTAACCTAAGTTTTATTGCTCATGGAATTGAATGCAATTGAATTGAATTGAATATCTGTATATAACCTAGGTCCATGAAATTACCTGATTAATTTTAACCTAAGTTTTTTTACTCACGGAATGTAATGCAATTGAATTGAATTGAATATCTGTATATAACCTAGGTTCATGAAATTACCTCGTTAATTTTAACCTAGGTTTTATTATTCATGGGATGGAACACAATTGAATTGAATTGAAAATCTGTATATAACCTATGTTCATGAAATTACCTGATTAATTTTAACCTAAGTTTTATTACTCATGGAGTGGAATTAAATTGAATATCTGTGTATAACCTAGGTTCATGAAATTACCTGATTAATTTTAACCAAAGTTTTATTGCTGATGGAATGGAATGCAATTGAATTGAATTGAGTATCTGTATATAACCTAGGTTCATGAATTTACCTGATTAATTTTAACCTAAATTTTATTGCTAATGGAATGTAATGCATTTGAATTGAATTGAATATCTGTATATAACCTAGGTTCATGAAATTACCTGATTAATTTTAACCTAAGTTTTATTATTCATGGGATGGAACACAATTGAATTGAATTGAAAATCTGTATATAACGTATTTTCGTGAAATTACCTGATTAATTTTAACCTAAGTTTTATTACTCATGGAGTGGAATGAAATTGAATTGAATTGAATATCTGTATATATAACCTAGGTTCATGAAATTACATGATTAATTTTAACCTAAGTTTTATTTCTCATGGAATGGAATGCAATTGAATTGAATTGAATATCTATATATAACCTAGGTTCATGAAATTACCTGATTAATTTTAACCAAATTTTTATTACTCAGGAAATGTAATGCAATTGAATTGAATTGAATATCAATATATAACCTAGGTTCATGAAATTACCAGATTAATTCTAACCTAAGTTTTATTACTCATGGAATAGAATGCAATTGAGTTGAATTGAATATCCATATATAACCTAGGTTCATGAAATTACCGTATTAAATTTAACCTAAGTTTTATTACTCCTTGAATAGAATGCAATTGAGTTGAATTGAATATCCATATATAACCTAGGTTCATGAAATTACCTGATTAATTTTAACCTAAGTTTTATTACTCATGGAATGTAACGCATTTGAATTGAATTGAATATCTGTATATAACCTAGGTTCATGATATTACCTGATTATTTTTAACCTAAGTTTTATTTCTCATGGAATGGAATGCAATTGAATTGAATTGAATATCTGTATATTACCTAGGTTCATGAAATTACCTGATTAATTTTAACCAAAGTTTTATTACTCAGGGAATGGAATGCAATTGAATTGAATTGAATATCTATATATAACCTAGGTTCATGAAATTACCTGATTAATTTTAACCAAAGTTATATTACTCGTGGAATGGAATACAATTGAATTGAATTGAATATCTGTATATAACCTAGGTCCATGAAATTACCTGATTACATTTAACCTAAGTTTTATTACTCACGGAATGTAATGCAATTGAATTGAATTGAATATCTGTATATAACTTAGGTTCATGAAATTACCTGATTAATTTTAACTTAGGTTTTATTATTCATGGGATGGAACACAATTGAATAGAATTGAATATCTGTGTATAACCTAGGTTCATGAAATTACCTGATTAATTTTAACCTAAGTTTTATTGCTCATGGAATTGAATGCAATTGAATTGAATTGAATATCTCTATATAACCTAGGTTCATGAATTTACCTGATTAATTTTAACCTAAGTTTTATTACTCATGGAATGTAACGCATTTGAATTGAATTGAATATCTGTATATAACCTAGGTTCATGATATTACCTGATTAATTTTAACCTAAGTTTTATTATTCATGGGATGGAATGCAATTGAATAGAATTGAATATCTGTGTATAACCTAGGTTCATGAAATTACCTGATTAATTTTAACCTAAGTTTTATTGCTCATGGAATGGAATGCAATTGAATTGAATTGAATATCTGTATATAACCTAGGTTAAAATTAATCAGGTGATTTCATGAACATAGGTTAAACACAGATTTTCAATTCAATTCAATTGTGTTCCATCCCATGAATAATAAAACTTAGGTTAAAATTAATCAGGTAATTTCATGAACCTAGGTTATATATAGATATTCAATTCAATTCAAATGCTTTACATTCCATGAGTAATAAAATTTAGGTTAAAATTAATCAGGTAAATTCATGAACCTAGGTTATATACAAATATTCAATTCAATTCAATTGTATTCCATTCCACGAGTAATATAACTTTGGTTAAAATTAATCAGGTAATTTCATGAACTTAGGTTATATATAGATATTCAATTCAATTCAATTGCATTCCATTCCCTGAGTAATAAAACTTTGGTTAAAATCAATCAGGTAATTTCATGAACCTAGGTTATATATACAGATATTCAATTCAATTCAATTCAATTGCTTTCCATTCCATGAGAAATAAAACTTAGGTTAAAATTAATCAGGTAATTTCATGAACCTAGGTTATATACAGATATTCAATTCAATTAACTTGCATTTCATTCCATGAGAAATAAAACTTAGGTTAAAATTAATCAGGTAATTTCATGAACCTAGGTTATATATGGATATTCAATTCAACTCAATTGCATTCTATTCAATGAGTAATAAAACTTAGGTTAAATTTAATACGGTAATTTCATGAACCTAGGTTATATATGGATATTCAATTCAACTCAATTGCATTCTATTCCATGAGTAATAAAACTTAGGTTAGAATTAATCTGGTAATTTCATGAACCTAGGTTATATATTGATATTCAATTTAATTCAATTGCATTACATTCCCTGAGTAATAAAAATTTGGTTAAAATTAATCAGGTAATTTCATGAACCTAGGTTATATACAGATATTCAATTCAATTCAATTGCATTCCATTCCATGAGAAATAAAACTTAGGTTAAAATTAATCAGGTAATTTCATGAACCTAGGTTATATATACAGATATTCAATTCAATTCAATTTCATTCCACTCCATGAGTAATAAAACTTAGGTTAAAATTAATCAGGTAATTTCACGAAAATACGTTATATACAGATTTTCAATTCAATTCAATTGTGTTCCATCCCATGAATAATAAAACTTAGGTTAAAATTAATCAGGTAATTTCATGAACCTAGGTTATATATACAGATATTCAATTCAATTCAAATGCATTACATTCCATGAGCAATAAAATTTAGGTTAAAATTAATCAGGTAAATTCATGAACCTAGGTTATATACAGATATTCAATTCAATTCAATTGCATTCCATTCCATGAGCAATAAAACTTAGGTTAAAATTAATCAGGTAATTTCATGAACCTAGGTTATACACAGATATTCAATTTAATTCCACTCCATGAGTAATAAAACTTAGGATAAAATTAATCAGGTAATTTCATGAACATATGTTATATACAGATTTTCAATTCAATTCAATTGTGTTCCATCCCATGAATAATAAAACCTAGGTTAAAATTAACCAGGTAATTTCATGAACCTAGGTTATATACAGATATTCAATTCAATTCAATTGCATTACATTCCGTGAGTAAAAAAACTTAGGTTAAAATTAATCAGGTAACTTCATGGACCTAGGTTATATACAGATATTCAATTCAATTCAATTGCATTCCTTTCCATGAGTAATACAACTTTGGTTAAAATTAATCGGGTAATTTCATGAACCTAGGCTATATATAGATATTCAATTCAATTCAATTGAATTCCATTCCCTGAGTAATAAAATTTTGGTTAAAACTAATCAGGTAATTTCATTAACCTAGGTTATATACAGATATTCAATTCAATTCAATTGCTTTCCATTCCATGAGTAATAAAACTTATGTTAAAATTAATCCGGGTAACATCCGACATTAAACCAGGTTAGCATATACGACCTAATCTGTATTTAATAGGCAATCATAACCTAATCAGTGGTCATTAGAAATTAATCAAGTGATTAACAAGGTTCATTAGAAAATTCAACTCAATTAGAATCAAATTCATCGGTGCGATGAATCGGGAAATCAATTAATCCGATCAATTTACGATATGAAGGATTAATTCAACTAAGTACGTAATTATATTATGATTGGTAACACTAATCATACACTAATACAATTACTTAACATTAATTATGCAAGACTAAAACAATTCATTAAAACAATGCATCCATAACTATTTATGAAATTACATAAAAAGGGAAATACAAGAATACATTCTAAATACATTTATACAAAAAAAAAATGTAAAATACATGGAAAATACCTTCACATGGCCAGCCCTCATAGTACACACACACACTTGATTTTCAATTTTATATTAAGAAGACCATGCACCATCTACATCAAATCTCCTTTCTCCATTCCCTTTCATTTCACCATTCTCTTTCAATTCAACCAAGTGTGCACTCAACCTCCATTTGAAAGACCAAGACTTTTCCTATAAATAGAGAGCTTCCCTTTCATTATTTTCACACCAAAATCTCTCTTTTTTCTCTCTCAAAACCGGATCCACACACACACACACACACACACACTACAAACATTTTCATTCAAGTGTTCTTGGTGAAATTCAAGTGTTCTTAGTGAAGTTCAAGTGTTTTTGGTCCAAATCTTGCAAGAGTTCCAACTTCTTCTCAATTTCATACTCCTAACACTTCAAAGTAAGTAAATACTAGCTTATTTCATCTTATATTTATGTTTATATAAGTCTTGCATAATATATATAATCACCAACAACAACAAGTTTCATAAAAACTCAAGTTTATAAATTTCTAGTTTTTGTTTTTAAGTTGTTTCTTCAAATGTGTTTATAAATATATAAACACATCATATAAGTGTAAATATTATGAAAACAAGTGATATATATGTGTTTTATAACTTTTATACAAGTAGTCTTAGAATAAACAACAAGAATCATGAGTTATTTCAAGTTTATAAACTGCGGATTTTCGGCAGAAAATTTATATCGACTTTGAAAAATCATAACTAATTCATAACTTTTAGAAATGAGTTGATTCTTGTCTCAAAAGATAGATCTATGTCTTAACTATGGATCTGGAAGTTTTCATAATTTATTTTGGAGTTTAAGACCTCCAGAAATTATTTGGGAAACCGAAAGTTTGACAGCTCAAAAATGGCCAACATAGGGTTTTCAACGAGCTTTTTCACCAACCTAAACATATCGAAAAATGACCGTTCTTGATTCTAAAAATCCTTCGTATATAGTAGTTTAATGTCCTAGAAAACCAAAGTCTAAAACATTTTGGATCTTGGTCAAAAACAGCCTCAAAGTAGGCCGAAAAACCTCCGAAAAAGATGGAAAATTATATATATATATATATATATATATATATATATATATATATATATATATATATATATATATATATATATATATATATAGATAAGAATCAATAAATATATATATATTATCATATATTAGAGATATTAAGTCCTTACTATCATTTAGGACTCGATTAATCTCGCTCGACGCATCACCCATCCATTTACGCTAAATAGCTTTTTACGCTCGTTTTTGCCATCGCAATCTCGGTGAGTCTTCATAGCCCCTATTTTCACTATTGATTGGGGTGGAAATACATGCACTGTTTTCATATGGACATCAAAACTGTTTATTTCTTATATGTATTACATGTTTGGATCCATCAGCCCTCATATCATGAACCGTTAATTGCATTTATTTGCAAGCGCGAATATATTGTGGATACATCTATCGGGAGTCATGTCTCCCATTCGGGTTAGTTCGGGTCGGCTAACAGCGAGGGCAAATATATTTAACACACGGTATTACAGTCGGGGATACTGCACAGGGCAAACTCATTTAATTAAGCTTCGGTTGCATGATGGTTTATGTAATACATACATGGAATTTATGATTTTATAAATTCAACTCATCTGATATTGTCCATACAACTGGTCTTTTCGCGTAAACTTATGACCTCACCAACAATTTGTTGACGTATTTTAGCAAGTATTTTCAGGTGTTTAAGACATGCACATTGCTCGGAAGTATTCCAAGGCTTCCGTTCATTTTGGAGTCGCATCATTTTCAAACTCGGAGATTTACATGCATCTTTCCGGATAAACTAAATCGTGTATTTAAATCTCGGTATTTTAAGAACTACTTCGCTGTATTTTGGTTATGTAAAACAATATTTATATTTGAAGTTAAATCAATGTATTTTTTAAAACGTCCATATAGTGGTCGTTCGTTATGATTATGGTTACGCTTCCGCGACGTCACTTTTCGTTGCCAACCAGGGTAACGGGGTGTGACAGATTGGTATCAGAGCCATAGTTATAGTGAACTAGGTTGCATTAGTACCTAGACTATAACTGTTACAAAACCTAAATTTTCTTTAAGAACTATGAACACATATATGGACATTGCTGAAAATAACATGTCGAACAATACGGTTATTATCCTCTTTGACTCAGAAGATGAATTCTCACCCATGGAACAAGGAAGCCAAGGTGACACTGAGGTGTACTTTGGATCGGGAACCCACCCAGACCCAATCAATGACTATGTAATGGACCCGTCAAAACACAAGGAGGGCAACTGTAACCCTGCAGCATAAATTGCTCCACCATCACCACCACTGAAACCATCCCAATGGACCATTAAGGAAGTTCACCCCTAGGAAAAGGGTGTGACTAGCACAACGAGAGTCTATCCCGGTACCTGCCCATTAGCCAAGCCCGTCGCAGTAGTAACGGGCAAACGTAAGAAAGTGGGGATGGATGCCTCACACACTCCAAGAGTGGAGAAACGAGGAAGGGATCCAAGGCCAGTTTGAAGTCGGAACACCATCTTCCTCTCAAGTGCCGACACTTACCAAAAAACCTATGTAACAAACGGTGCCTCTATTGGTGGCAAGGGCCGCCAGACACGACCTCCAATTTCGACAAAATCCACCAAGAGATCGGTGAGATCTTTGTAAGGATTAAGCAGGAGGAAATGCAAACCCCCAATAAACCTTAGGCCAACCAGAATACCCAGGCGATTCAACAAGACGGAATCAAGGAATTGTGACAGCGCCTAAAGCCCGCAGTGCAGAACTAACCCAACGACTTAACACTTTGGAGTACGAGGAAACCCCGGAGGCATCTCATACTTAGTACCCTTATATAGTATTTCTCTAGGATTTACTATCTGATACATCTTATGGTGTGTAAGGCTTAAGAATTTATCGGAAAATTCCGACCATATCATGTACAAAGATTAGGTATCCAACTTTTTAATGAAAAACTAAGTTTTATCTATAACTAGGAGCATGAGGATATGTAATACGACAATTGGCCTAAGAAATTTCAAACCCATAGACTTATCCTCTTACCCCATTAAATACCACTTATGTATTTCTACTATTTGATACCGGTGCTGATAGGAGCTTTATATCCACTAAGTTCAGTAAGCAGATAAATTCCATTCTTACACCATTAAGTGCCAGTTATGCTATTGAAGTTGATGACAGTAAGACGCTTAAGACGAATAATATAAGTCGAGGATGCTCCTTAGAATTAGTAGGCCAACTCTTTGAAATAGACTTGATGCCCGTCAAACTGGGATGTTTTGACGTGGTCATAGACATGGATTGACTATCGAAGAATCGTGCAGAAATAGTGTGCAACAAGAAGACGGTTCATATACCTTTAGCCAATAAGAAGGTCCTTACTGTCCAAGGCAAAAAAAAAAAAAAGAAATACCAAAGTAAGCATCATCCCTAGCATTAGGGCCCTGAAGTGTTGACAGAAAGGGAGCCAAAGGAAAAGTGGATCGAAAATATTCTTATTATTTATGGTTACCCCAAAGTTTTTCCAGAACACATACCTGAACTGCCAACATCGAGGATCAAAATCGGCCTAGTATCAGGTGCTGCACCAGTGGCTCGAGCACCAGGCCGATTAGCCCCATCAATATTGTAAGAATCGTCCAACCAACCGTAGGAGCTCTTAGATAAAAGGGTTATCAAACCGAGTTTCTCGCTTTGGAGGAGCTCCAGTTTTGTTTATAAAGAAGAAGGATGGAACCTTCAGAATGTGCATCAATTACCGAGAGCTAAATAAACTAAGAGAGTCGATATCCTCTCACAAGGATCAATGACTTGTTTGACCAAACTCCAAGAATTAAGCTTCTATTTGAAGATCGACCTAAGGTCTGGTTATCATCAGGTTAGCGTTCACAAGAAAGATAGTCCAAAGACAGCCTTCAGATTCCGTCACGGTCATCATAAATTCCTATTAATGCCATTTCAATTAACCACTGCCCCAACGGTATTCATGGACCTCATAAATCAGGTGTGCAAACCTTATCTAGACAAATTCGTGATTTTATTCATGAATGACATCTTAATCTACTCACAAAACAAGGAGGAGCTCGAGCATACACTTAAGACTGATTCTAGAGTTGTTGAAGAAAGAACAACTATATGCCAAGCTTTTTAAGTTTGACTTTTGGCTAAGATAGGTAAGATTTCTCGGGCACGAGATCAATAGCAAAGGGATCCAAGTCAACCCCCCAAAGATCGAGGCTATCATGAATTGGTCAACCCTTAGACCCCCATAGAGATACGACAGTTCTTAAGACTCGCCACTTATTATAGGCAATTATTAAAAATTTTTCAAGGATCACCGGAGCTCTAACAAAACTAACCCGAAAAGACATTAAGTATGATTGGGGCAAGGATCAAGACACATCATATCAGTTATTAAAGCATAAACTATGCAGCGCGCTTATTTTATCCAAGAGAAGCAAGAAATTTGTAGATTACTGTGACGCTTCACACAATGGGTTGATATAGAAAGATAGGGTCATAGCTTATACTTATGAAAACTTAAGGTTCACTAGGTGAATGACACAACGCATGATCTAGATCTTGGAGCAGTAGTCTTTTCTTTAAGACTTGGAGACATTAGTTGTATGGTAACAAGTGTACTACAGTCACAGACCATAAGGGCCTCCAACACATCTTGAACCAGAAAGAGTCGGATATGAAGTAGTGCCATTGGATGAAGCTAATAAGTGATTGCAACTGTGAAAAATCGTTATCACCTGAGGAAAACTAATGTGGTTGCAGACGCTCAGAGCCGAAAGGAACGAGCTAAGCCATTAAGAGTACAAGCCCTAGTTATAACCATTCAACCAAACCTTCTTCCATTAGTTCATGATGCACAAGTAGAAGTTGTTAAGGAGGAAAATATGAACAATGAAGCCCTGCACAGAATGGAAAAATAGTTTGTGATAAGGGCTAATAAAGAAAACAACATCAATATTTCATTAATGGAATCTGATATCTCTGTCTGGTGGAATAAGAAAGCTGGCTATGGATGAAGGACACAAATCAGGATATGTCGTTCACCCTGGATCCGATAAAATGTATCATGACTTCAAGGAACTATACAGGTGGGCTAACATGAAGGATGACGTTGCCACATATGTCAACAAATTCCTATCATGCTCCAAAGTTAAGACCAAACATTAAAAACCATTTGGGTAATAGTCGACCGCCTGACAAGATCCGCGCATTCCTACCAGTCAAGGAGAACAACCAGATGAATAAGTTAGTCAAAACGTACCTCAAGGAAGTCGTCTCCGGACACGGAGTGCCTATTTCAATCATTTCGGATACGGGTAGCAGATTCACATCTAGATTTTTGGCAAACGTACAGCAAGCTTTGGGTACAAACTTGGACATGAGTACCACCTATCACCATTAGACCGATGGTCAAAATGAAAGAAAGATTCAAACCCTAGAACCTAACTTAAGAGCCTGTGTAATGGATTTTGGGAAGTGTTGGGATACTCAATTACCATTAGAAGAATTATCATACAACAACAGCTATCACACACGGTTTAAGGTTGCTCCATTTGAGGCCCTGTACAGACAAAAGTGTCGATCACCCTTTTGATATGCCAAGGTCAGGGATAGTCAAGCCTTTGGCCCAGAAACCATACTTGAGACCACTGAAAAGATAGTATAGATACGGAACCGACTAAAAGCTACTCCCGATCGTCAGAAAAGTTATGTGGGCGTAAGAAGAAATTCCCTTGGGTTTCAATTAGGAGAAAGAGTACCGATGAAAGTCTCGCCATGGAAGGGCGTGATACGATTTGCAAATCAAGGATAACTGAATCCTCGTTACATTCGACTAGTAGCTTATTGTTTAGAGCTACCACCAGAGCTTAGCAGCATGCACAATACCGTCCACGTATCCAACCTTAAGAAATGCCTGGCTGATGAAACACTCGTCATACCCATGGACGAGCTGGAGTTAGACGATAAGTTGAACTTCGTTGAAAAACATTTGGAAATAATGGACCGAGAAGTCAAGAAACTAAAGCACAGCCGGATCCCGATAATAGAAGTCAGATGGAACTCTATGTGAGGTCCTGAGTTTACGTGGGAATGCAAAGATCATATCCGGGAAAAATACCCTCATCTGTTCTCAAATACTCAAGCAGTGGAGAACACGAGCTAATTTCGGGACGAAATTCCCTTAACAGGGGGAGACTGTAACATCCGGCATTAAACCAGGTTAGCATATACGACCTAATCTGTATTTAATAGGCAATTATAACCTAATCAGTGGTCATTAGAAATTAATCAAGTGATTAACAAGGTTCATTAGAAAATTCAATTTAATTAGAATCAAATTCATCGGTGCGATGAATCGGGAAATCAATTAATCCGATCAATTTACGATATGAAGGATTAATTCAACTAAGTACGTAATTAAATTATGATTGGTAACACTAATCATACATAATACAATTACTTAATATTAATTATGCAAGACTAAAACAATTCATTAAAACAATGCATCCATAACTATTTATGAAATTACATAAAAAGAGAAATACAAGAATACATTCTAAATACATTTACACAAAAAAAAATGGAAAATACCTTCACATGGCCAGCCCTCATAGTACACACACACACTTGATTTTCAATTTTATATTAAGAAGACCATGCACCATGCACCATCTACATCAAATCTCCTTTCTCCATTCCCTTTCATTTCACCATTCTCTTTCAATTCAACCAAGTGTGCACTCAACCTCCATTTGAAAGACCAAGACTTTGTCTATAAATAGAGAGCTTCCCTTTCATTATTTTCACACCAAAATCTCTCTTTTTTCACTCTCAAAACCGGATACACACACACACACACACACACACACTACAAACATTTTCGTTCAAGAACTTTTATGAGGAATTAAGTTTTAACTACAACTCTGCGTAGGAAAAGATAAAGTTGTGACTATCTGCCTAAGAAATTTCAAACCCGTAGACTTATCCTCTTACCCCATTAGATACCACTTATGCATTTCTACTATTTGATACTGGTGCTGATAGGAGCTTTATATCCACTAAGTTCACTAAGCAGATAAATTCCATTAACTGCTACTTATGCTATTGAGGTTGATGACAGTGAGACGCTTAAGACAAATAATATAAGTCGAGGATGCTCCTTAGAATTAGTAGGCCGACTCTTTGAAACAGACATGATACCCATCAAACTGGGAAGTGTTTACGTGGTCATAGTTACCTGATTAATTTTAACCTAAGTTTTATTATTCAGGGGATGGAACACAATTTAATTGAATTGAAAATCTGTATATAACCTATGCTCATGAAATTACCTAATTAATTTTAAGCTAAGTTTTATTACTCATGGAGTGGAATGAAATCGAATTGAATTGAATATCTGTATATAACCTAGGTTCATGAAATTACCTGATTAATTTTAACCTAACTTTTATTTCTCAAGGAATGTGATGCAATTGAATTGAATTGAATATCTGTATATATAACCTAGGTTCATGAAATTACCTGATTAATTTTGACCTAAGTTTTATTATTCATGGGATGGAACACAATTGAATTGAATTGAAAATCTGAATATAACCTATGTTCATCAAATTACCTGATTAATTTTAACCTAAGTTTTATTACTCATGGAGTGGAATGAAATTGAATTGAATTGAATATCTGTACTGTAACAGCCCGTAATTTATTAAATATAAATTACAGCAGCAGACTTTGGATAATAAAGCAATTTTTATCCAAATATTAGTAATTAACCGAAAATATGAATCTGTAATAGTTAATTATATTAAGTTATAATTAATTATGAAAAGTTGCCCAAAAATTAGCTGAAATAAAATTAATAATTAAAATTCAGCTAAATGACAAATTAAAGACCGAAAATGACGAAACGGACTAAAATGAATAAAAAATGTGATAAAAAGACAATTATAGCAAATCTAGAACTTCTTTGCTATTAATTGCATCTGAAATACAAATCGGATTGTTGGGAATAAAAGTTGGTCAATTCCGGAAAATTCAGTAGAAAATCTGATTTTTCCCTATTTTCCTATAAATAGGGCATCCCTCCTCATTTCTTAAGTTTGGAAGACTAGAACACTCTCCTTCTCTCTCTAAGACCTCATCTTCTCTCTAGATTTTCTCCCAAACGATCCGTCGGATTCTCGTGATTTATACGCCATCGGTTAGATATCGTCGAGCTCTACAAGAATCTACCATTTCATGTTTGATTTCGTCCGGATTTAAGGTAAAATCGACCCTTTTACTGACTTTTAGTTTGGTTTTGAAGAGCAAATTCGAGTTTTCTCATATTCCCTTCATTCGAAGCTGATTTACTCTCGTTTAGGACCTGTTTTTGCTTGGAAATCGTCTATACTCGAAGGATATAGCTTGGACGAAGGTTAGTGACTATTACTCCCGTATTTTTGTTGAATTTCGTAGTTAAAAACATGGAAAATTGATGAACAGATTCGAGATATTCATGTATCTCGAGTGTGTGTGAGTGTTTCGAATCTGTTATAGAATCTAAGTGTTTCGAATCTGTCCTAGAATATATTAGCTTCGAAATTATTTAGCTAGACTCGAAGGTGTCTTGAAAGTGGGTTTCGAATCTAAGAAGACCTTCGAATCTATGAAGAGAGTTCGAATCTGGATTGGTTTTCGAGTCTATGAAGTGTGTTTCGAACCTATGTCACCTTCGAATCTAATTTCTTAGATTCGAATAAGAGGATATTCGAATCTGCTCCCTTGTTCGAATCTATCTCCTAAAATTCAAATCTGGTTTTTGTTCCAAGCCTAAGATTAATTCCTAAATCAGATTAAGTTATTTAAACAACCTATTGTAATTGAAAGTATCCTTTGATTATGATAAAACTCATAACTTCAAGATGCATAACTATTTTATGCACAAATAAATTAACAGACTCTGTATGAACCCTTAGACCACATATCTGTAATTAGATGGATCGTATTAATCTGATAAGAATAGACTCACTTTGGGACGATAGGAACTACCTCAGACTCGACAAGATGACAATAACCTGATTATATAACCAGGGTTATATAGATCATGTTACAGACTTGACATTAATATGCCAGATTTGAAACTGAACTGCAGGAAACCGCCGATTTGACAGAGTAAACTGAACCGCTTAATCCGTTAAGCATTATCTGACTACGGACCACAGTGAGTGACAGATTTCATTAATTACTTGCATATGTTTCGATACTTATTGGTGAATGTCATCGACTGTATGGAAACTTCCGATTGATGCTGCATGTTTCTTTAATACTATATTGTATCATAGAAACGTATTTTGACATTACTGAAGCTAGACACTTGAATTGCCTTGATTGCATGTTCACTTTT